>JAKZAP010000020.1:6609063-6827311 GCA_023053575.1 Branchinecta lynchi | reverse complement strand
AGTCTGCATGGAGTGACTCCCTCTGTTCTCGCTGTTCGCATAGATAGACTAGTCCTCGGGGAATGGGGAGAATACTCCTCTAGTCATGGATCCACTTCTAGTAGGGGTAGAACATCTGCCCTTTGTCCCAGTCAGGAAAGAGGACGGAGAAAAGAATTGACCATCAAAGCAACTTCTGCGTTCTGCAGATTCACTGAGCTTTCCCCATTCTCTATTCTAACAAAAGGAGAAAAAGAAGAATCGGCTTCATCTCAATAGTCATGAAATGTGATATAAGAGAATTAAGATCACAAATTCAACTTCTGTTTTCTTGATTATTGATAATGTTACCCCCATGTTCCACCTCTAGCATCCTTCCAGATGAATTCTCCCGTTTTCCATGTATTACTCCTAGCAGAATTTGTGCGGTCTTGTATTTGCTCTTCTGTTATATGCTGTGATGCATCCAAAATTAGGAAAAGTTGATGAAGAGGTTGAAGAAGCTTTTTGTCTCTCATTTTAGCCACAATTTAGCGATCAGTGCAGGGTCAGCTAGAATACTATTATAGCCAAATTCCTTCTTGTTTCAAAGTGCTGTGACATAATCAAGGAGGTTTGGTGGACTATGCCAAATTCAGTTTTCAGGATCAATTAGGGTATAACAGTGCTTGTATCATGCCAGTACACAGATTTGCTAATCGTAATGTAGTTAGGCTAATTGCAAGAATAAATCTTAACTCTGTAGCTACTGAGATGTAATGTGCACTTGCCAAAGAAAATTCTGGTCGTGCTCTGTTGCAAACATTTTCTAGACCGATACAGTACCGGACATAACTTAAATACCTAGCATTCATGCTCTAGCGTACCTTAAAACCAACTATCTGTGCAATAACTCATCTTTGTCTTTTGTCATATCAATTTTTTTTCTCTTCTTCTTCTGAGATTCACGCCCGTAAAAAAATAAACAAGCCTCAGATATAGTGGAGCACAGATCTGAACAAAACGAATTAGAATCAGCTCTGCCAATTTACTAGTAGCGTGCTGTAATATTCAAATCCTGTTCCACGGTGTTTTTCGACAGTGAATGCGGAGTATTCCCGAAAACCGAGTTCGTCTTCGACCTTGAGCTGCCCCCTTCATTTACACCAAATAACGCCGGCAGCGAAGTCGAGAACCTCACACTTGTACCTGTTTTGGTGAGTCTCTGATTTACTGTAGTGAACAATGGTGTGAAAATGTGTACAGCGATGGAGAATAGTAACTGAAATTTCATCTTCATTAGCTTCTGAATGGTTACTTACTTATTACCTCTACTGCCATGTCCGTCTCACCTCGCTGCCAGATTTCTGATTATAATACTTTCGTCAGGTTCATCCTCTTACTGTTTCCTTTTAGATTTTCGTTTTATGGTTACCTTTCTGGAATTCTTTTTGGGGAAAGTGTAGATTCGTTTTCGGCAACACTATTGTCTTCCCCTTAATTGTACTGATTGCGAGTTCTGATTGAGTACCCTCCCATCTTTTCAGGAACTGCACAGCAAAGTCTTCCCTTTCAGTGTTATGTCAAACGCTTGATAACCTATGCCAAATGATAGCTACCTGTGTGTGCACTAACTCTAACCTACTCCACTATATCCTAATAGGAATTCTGACTGGTTGATTTCTAACCTTCAGTAAACCATCGATCTTTTATTGAATTAGGGTATGTAGCATCAGGCATAGGGTATGCCAAATGCTGGATAGTCCGACCTTTTGGCCTACAGTTACCCGAAATCAAGGGTTTGTGTAGATTGGGCTATGTTCTGTATGAAAGGCCCTATTTATTCCCTAGTTCAGTAAACAACTAATCCTATTCTCTTTTTACAGGAAGTAATCCCATCATTAATACTCAGAGATAAAAACAACAAGCTGGACAGTCAACAGTCACTCTCGCATGGATTTATCACACCAGAAAATGGTAAGAAATGAAAAATCTGTTAACTAGAACTGATTTACTCCGCCACCTTTAATATACAATACAGTAACTTGCATGCAACTGAAGTAAAAGAAGTCCCTGCGAAGCGGATAAATCTTATTGCTGTGGATGTAAAAAGGCTTTCGATTAGATCAGGCATTCTAAACCTTTGGATAAGTTATTGGCAAATGTAACATAGAACATTTTTAGGAAGAATCGTCGCTGGTTTGATATCAGATAGGATGCAATGACTAAATATAAATCAACCTATTCCGAGTGTCTCACACAATAATTTAGGTCCTTCACTGTTTCTCGTCATGGATAATGAGCTAGCAAGTTCATTTTCTGACCTATGGAAGTACGTGGATGATCTCTCGCTTGTTGAGATTGGCCGGAGAAACCTCAAAAGCTCTATAACATGTGCCTTCGATCGGTTAAGCTTCTGTCCCTGCTGACAAACTAATTCTATCCTTTTTTCGTCCGGCCTACGCAGGCTGTAGTACCCTCTAGCGTATCGGAGTATCGGTGCTTCTTATTTTCATGGTCGTCCTCCTAATTTCCGTCGTTCTGTTTTCTCTTCTCTTGACTTCAGATTAAGAGAAGATTGTGGACACATGTATACTCCAGTTTGCTTTTGTCCTAACTTAAGTTCTTGTCGGTAGATTGAAAATTGCTGCAGGAAATAAGTCGGTGGAAGTATTCAAGCAATCAGAAAGGGACGCTTGCTTTGGACAGAATACGAGCCTGGCAGCGTGCAGCAAAATAAAAATCAGGATTTGTTCAACCATTCTGAAACACCTTTGGTCTATAACGTAAGTGGAAGGATAACTATGAGTTCGCAAAAGTTGTCAGTCTGTCCGTCCTTTAATCAGCACGATAACTCTCGAAGGGAATCAGATATGTTGATAAAACTATGGTCGGGGAAACCGGAATCCAGCAAAAACCTGAAAATTTGTAAAAAAAAAAGTTTAATCTCAAGTTGATTAGAGGCTCGATTTAACATGCTGAATCCGAATACGAAAATTATTCTCTCCGGACAAGTAGATCGCCGGAATCCGGCCAAAACCGGAAAATTTGTTAAAAGTAAAAGTTTTATATGAATTTTATTAGGTGTTCGATTTACGGGGAAGAAGATATGCTGAAATCGGAATATTTGTTAAAGTTGTCGTTTTATCTGAAGATAGCTAGAGGTTCAACATAGGGGTAAGGAGATACGCCGAATCCGTTTTTGAACTTCAATTTTTTGTAAGACAAGCAGTTCGCCCGGAATCCGGCTGAAACCGGTAATTTGGCAGAAGTAAGGCGGGAACTTTCGTCAAAGTAGATGTGACGCAGGCTATAGGGTAAACACACATGCTGAATCCATATTTGAACTTGGTCTTCTCAGATGATTACCATTTGCCTTAATCTGTTTCTATATTTTATTAGTTAAGTGCTCAAGTAGTCAGGCGAACACTGGACCTCTATAAGACCCGATTGTCTGGATCAAATATTAGGTTTTTGGGATCCCATCGAAACCTTTGGTCTTGTTTATCTTTAGTTAAATCTTAAGTAAAAGTTTTACATGAATTTCATTAGGTGTTCGATTTACGGGTAAGAAGACGTGCTGAATTCATGTATGACAATCATTTTCTACCCGGACACACAGTTGGCCACGAATCCGACTGAAATCGGAAATTTTTTTAAAAGTTTAAGTCGGATATGAAGTTGATTAGAGGTTTGACATAGGGGTAAGGAGATATTATATTTTTGGGATCCCATCGAAACCTTTGGTCTTGTTAATCGCTAAGACTAGTCCTGCCTGCTCGACCCGGACTACCATACAGATTCTGCTATGTAAAAGTTTCCTTGGTTCCCGTTAGATTGTACAGCTATGAGAAAACGTATTTTGCTTCTCTGCTTTGGAGAGAGAAAATTGACTTAGTTTTTTGGGGCACAGGAAATTTAGTGACAGAAGTACTTTATCTGTCGAGAAAGGTTTCCCCAATACCATACCAGACAGCGGATAAAAGTGACCCCACATAACGTTGTAATCCATGAACCTGGCAGCTAACTAAGTCCCTGACAGCTTTTTTGGGCCCATTACTATTTTTTTTAAATAGTCTTTGATTATGAGAATTAATTATGGACCTCATTATAGGGCCTTGATACAACTTTAAATATTTCCGTGTCCTTGCCTTAGATGACAATCTTGGCAAGATTTGCATAAACGTTCTCCGGACGGCTACGCTCTTAGGAATCAATGGCAATACGTCACGTAAAGAGAAAAAACATGGCAGACGTAATAATCAGTTTCTTAAGGAGATAGAATACACTTACGAAGTGTAGACTCTCGGGAATGAGAATGGATGGAAATATTACTGAAGTAGAATGAATTGCTATCATAAGTACGACTCGTCCTTTAAATACCATCGTAAATTTTGCACTACTATTTAAATTAGCATTTTCAGTTAGTTATACTATGATCATGTTGTTTAATTAATTAACTACAATAGCAACCCTAGTCTATCTAAATAGCAAAGCTACAAAATAACTTATGGGGTCCTTGATAAGTTAAGACTGAAGATAACATAAGGTAGCCTACATATCTTTCATGGTTCAAGCTACCTTGTATGAAAAGCCTGTATATTTTCTGTGATTGGGTCGCCCCAGAAAGGGGTGCTTTTTTAGTTTACTGTCATGTTGCTTCAGACCTTCACAATGTTGCTGTATTATTTTCTTTCGTCGTTTACTTGTAGGTAAACGAAAGCGGAGTCATGGATCGTCATCTCCGTTGCCCCTGAAACCTTGCCTTTCGTACGGTAGTTTATACCCACCCTGCGGCATTTCACCGATTCTTACGTTTGCCGTGGTTGGCTCAGACCCTGAACCTTGTCACCATTATAACTTTACTGGATTAACCGGCAAGGCCTCTTACGCAGCCGTGTTGTTTTATAAATTGATCGTGATTTATCTACCACGAAGTAGACTATCAATGTTCATAGGTAAA
This sequence comes from Branchinecta lynchi, assembly GCA_023053575.1. Taxonomy (NCBI): domain Eukaryota; kingdom Metazoa; phylum Arthropoda; class Branchiopoda; order Anostraca; family Branchinectidae; genus Branchinecta; species Branchinecta lynchi. The sequence continues at coordinate 6,822,390 of JAKZAP010000020.1, read as the reverse complement.
TTCAAAACACGAAGTCGTCCAGTAAGATCCAACGGCGTGTTATTAGGAATAGTTATCACTCCACTCGCCCGGTGAGATTATGGTGCTCATTTGAGAGAATATTTTAAATTGTCCCTCCTTCTTTTTCAGGTGGACAAGCGTGACACAAGACGAATTATATCAGCTTCCACAACGGAATGTGCGATTTATCAACTCCGTTCAGCACCTTGTTTCTGGATTCCACAGACGTAGAACTGAAAACAGTCGATGCCTAGTGTTTGAAGTAGCCATTTTTACCTCCGAATGTTGGTAGAGCATTAGACAAAACCAGACGTAAGATCGCTAAGGTCTACGGTTCTTCTTTATGTCGTGGGATTATGGATCAATCGTGACATGATTAGTGATGCATTGCTGCATTTGCAGAATCCGTGGTAGCCCTACGACCAAAATAAACTTTATATTCAAGCAAGAGGGTTTGTCCCCGCTGCTATTCAAGTCGCCGGTTCGTCCGACTAATTATATGGCAAAGCTAGACAGTCAGACCTCACGACGATTATGATATTGGAGCCTAGGAGTAAATCCAAACGAGAGTCAAAGGAGAACACCAAATTCTAACTAAATCCGCCTGATCTACTCTACCCGGAGATGCTTGCCAAGTTTTGTTTTCCGTCCATCGCTTACAGACTTTTTAGAAAGATTTAATTTTAATACGTCTAAATTAATTAACGGCAGATTCGACAAAACTGAATGATTTCATAAAATTTATTGGCCTCCGTCATCATAGTTACACACTTTCAAGCTTGTTCAATCGTGTTTCTGCAATGCTTTGTACAACTAGAGTTTTGCGTGGACTCAACAATAGTCTCACCGAAGATTCGGCTAATGCAGAATCGATTGATAGCTTCATGTCGTGACATCTTTCTCAACACCACTTATTCGTTCACTCTGAATACTTGTGTGATCCCTAGAGGCGAAAGTGTTCTGTGATGTAGTGTAATCGTACTAATAATTATCCCCTACTGGCAGTGCATGTTGAGCCCTTGATGTTGTATGTTATCGACGTACACTCCCAAACGGAAACGTGCAGCCCTGTGTTTTCATATTTTGTGTATACTAGAGCAATTTTCAGTTTACAATAAAAGTTGTTCTTGCTAGTTTTATTGGTTCTTGGTCTGGAACTACAAGGAATACCACATCTGGGAACTGCCCATCCCTCGAATTTCTTCAGAGGGAACTCTCTTGCGGTATTTTGGCTTCCTAAGACTGATGTAGCCTGCTTAGTAAGTTTGCTGTGCGAATCTGCGTTCGAACCGAGAACTCGCAGTTGAGAAAATGAATCGCGTTGGCGACACGGCCTCTTGACGAAGGACTACCACTCCATACTCCTGACTTTTCCTTCTTTGATGAATACGGTAAAATTAGAGAAAAGCCCACAATGAAAGGAGAAGAAACTGACTTCAGTGGTTTTCAGAATGCACAACCCTTCTTTTTCTAAGTAGCGAATGTCAAGTTTGCGAAAAGCCAGGCTTCATCTTCCAGACTTTTCTTCCGGATTCCAGACAGCACTTTTGGTCAGGACCGATCTGGAAGGTGAAGCCGGCCCAAGACGTCTGGAAGTCCGGGCTCTTGGACATTCCGGATGACTGGAAGGTACCATAGAGGCAACCGGTCCGAGAGACAAAATAAAAATGCAAATGTAGGAAGAAGCGAGAAAGTGATTGGCAGTTGTGACTGGGATGTAATTTGTAGGAGATATTTGAAGTGGGAAGGGACCTCTAGGGAAAGGTCGAAGAAGAGCAAATCAGCCGTCATCGTTATCATAAAAATTCACTACGCGGAAGCCTCGGACATCTGGAAGGTCCAGTCTGGGTTGAAGCGAGCGAGACAAAGCTGCGCCATCTAGGTCAATCATTCGCAAGAAGGAACTGATTATAGGTGGCGCTAGCAATCCGAAATAAACTAATGCTTTTCAGCAAGTAAGCCTTGAAACAGGCTGGAATCTTATCTTGTAAACAGTACAAAGGCAGTCATCTAAACATTATTTTGTATGGCTTTGCTGTTTCAGGCTTACAGTTCTCGGTAGCTCAGTATGCCTCCAGGAGCCATCTAGTGTTTTTTTTACGCCGAACTCACAAAACTTGCTCTACGGAGGGTGTGGGGGGGGGGGTACGAAGCCTACAGTTGAAAAGGCTATCTATTGGAGGTCAAGGATAGCCCACAAGACCAAAAATCAAAGCTCCTTTGGTTTATGGATGAAAGAGTTTCATGGCTAAAATGTATCCATTAGCCTACTTGGTCGAGACGAGGACACCAACTTGTCATGAAGGAGTCTTTTGCGTAAAAAGTCGTTCCAGCACGTGACTAGATAGATAGCAAGCCAGCGAGGCAGATTAGAGAAAATATGACCAACGTTAGGCTACCCCCCCCCCCCCCCTCTGTTCAGAGTGTGAGTCTCAGAGGTTTCCCTCACCTCGTTAATTAAGTGACGCGGATACCCATGACTTCTTAAAAGTTGCCCGTTTATCACAACGATAACTCTCCAAGAGATTGAGAGATGTTGTTCAAACTTGGCGTGAGTATTTGTTGGGCCAAACGTACAGTTTAAGTTCATAGTAAGTAAGTAAGTAATTTATTTATGACCCGCCATTTTGAAAAAGGCGGAGTAAATGATAGATGGGCCCGTAACCATATTGTTACAGGTGGGGGTGGGTTTCTGGATTAAGGGATGAACAAAATGTTTGTTCAGGTTAATGCGATGTTCGAGTATGGGTAAGGAGACAAGCTGAATCCTTAACTGAATTTCTTTTTCTCACCGGATAAATAGTTCCTCCGGAATCCGGGAACAAGTGGACATTTCGTAGGATTTTTTTTTATCTCATTTGAATTGAGGTTCGGCATAGGAGTACAGAGACAATGAACTTTATCTTTTCGCCGGACAGTTAGTAGCCTATTTTGCCGGAATCCGTCATAAAGCGGAAAATTGTTGAGAGCGAAAAGTCGTATCTGAAGTCGGTAAGAGGGTCGACTAGAGCGTCGATATAGACGTAAGAATACATCCAGAACCTATATTTGAACTGAATGTTCCCGCCGTACAAATAGACTGACCGGAATCTAGCTGAAATAAAAAAAAGTGCCAGTGGTACTAAGAACGATCAAGGTAAAACTTCTAATTTATCAGCGTAGGGTTTAAGTTATCCGCGTTTAACAACAAGACCAAAGGTTTCGATGGGACCCGAAAGAGGAATATTTGTTCATCTTTCTAGAACAGATAATCGTGTCTTGCAGATGTTCGTTCTTTGCCAACCCCCATACACGTCTCATAATCGTCCTAATAGACCATTAACCAGATCCACAAGGTAATACTTTTTAGCAGAAAAAAAAATCGAACAATCAGTTTCGTTCATTCATCAGACTGGACTATCCACCAGTGGAGAGAAGCTTACAGATGCCGAGAACCGAACTGAAATTCCACGAATCCATGTTTGTATCTGATTACCTTTCCTACTCTTAAAAGTTCTCCCATCGAGTACCCGAGTAAAAATATTAAGCCTAGTGCTTTCAAGAGTTTCCTATAATATAAACAATAGTTTTAGGTAAACTTTTAATATCAAACACGGTACAAAGTTTACACTGAGCCTACCCCACACTGGTCAATAGCCTCGCTGAAGAAACAGAGGCTGCGATCTCGCACGACTCGGACGGTGCTATGTTAGGTCTCAGAAAAGCTCATCTGGTTTGGTCTTTACGCGTCAAGTAAGCACCCCTTCAACTCTGCGAATCGGACATACAGACATCACATCTAGGGCATTGCTCCTCCCACCCATAAAGCTTCACTGAAATCGGATGCAGTATTTGCTACTGGGATTAATCTTATCTCTATTGGGATAAGATTAATCCGACTTAGGGGTAATCTTATCTAAAAAAGGATAAGATTAGTCCCAGTAGCAAATACTGCAAGATTTTTTTTTTACAGTGTAGTCTGAACATCGACATAACATACCTAGTTCACAAGACCACTGTACTCTCCAAGTTTTATTCCATTCCAACGTGTTTAACAAAACTCACGTGTAGACGCACTAACAGAACTAATAACCTTATCTCCCTCAAGGCTTCACTATTCTTTAAAACCTTTTCCGCGCTTGTAAAACCTACAACATAATAACACGGAAGCGCCAACGAAACATACAAGTGCGCAAGCGCTCAGACGTGGAGTGTGAAAGTAAAATCTTTATCACATCTTATAAACAAACAGCGTTAGAGCCAAGACATTTCACATCCCCAATAACCAAAAAAGTATTGAAATAATATTCCGAAACTTCCCAGTGTAAGAGCTTTCAATGTAAACAAAACACATTCAGGAATCCAAAGAAGATATTCAAATCTTGCAAGAACGGTTTCAGTTTCCATACTGGATGTCTTGCTAGGCAGTCCGACCCTTTAAGCCTCTTTTCCATTAGCAATGTAATCACAAGTGCAATAAACCAAATCGTAGCAGCCTAATACCCTTTGTCACAATTTCATTAAGAACGGCATATCATCGGTCATATGACAAAACTGTCCAGTTTCCAACTTATCATTAAGGAATGAGGTACGTCGCGTGGTCTTATTTCTTGATGTTACACCAAAATCCGCATTTATACATAGATATCCACAAGTATACAAGAGTTCAACTCAAGACATGTCATAGACGAACGTAACTCGTGAAAATCTGGGCCCAGTTACCCATGAACGGGACGGTGAGAGGGGTCGGGACCCGTCAAATTGTATATCTAGACCCATACATCCTAGACTATATCAGCTTAGAGATTGACTCTAGTCGCAGGTCAAAAACTTTACTCATGGGCAAATTGGGCCACTTGCGCATGGACGGGGAGGGTGGGGGTGGCTCAACTCCACATATATATCCTCAAACCCTATGATCCAAAAGCACAAAGGAATTTCATCGCATTAAAAACTGGGCAATCTGGTTCCAAATGCCCCTGAACACAGAGAGGGGGGGGGGGGGAGGAATAAGACCAAAGGTTTCGTTGGGATCCCAAAAACCTAAGATCTGATCCAGACAATTGGATCTTGTCTTCGCCAGATCCAGTCTTCACCAGGCTAATCATTAGTGAAAGTTCAGATTTACCTCTATAAGCCATATCTATTTTGACGACACTGACCGAAACTTCCTCCTTTACTTCTGCCAAATTTCCGGTTTCGGCCGGATTCCGAGCGAACTAAATATCAGCGTATATCCTTATCTCTATAAAGAACATAATCAACTTCAAATAAATCTTTAACTTATAAAATAAATTCCGGTTACAACCGGATTCCGGACGAATTACATGTCCGGGTAAAAAATGTGTGTCATATACAGACTCAGCATCTCTTCTTACCCCTAAACCTGTCACCTAATCAACTTGCTTTTCAGATAAGTGTTCAGCATGTCTTCTTACCCCTAAATAAAACATTTAATCAACTTCAAATGAAACTTTTACTTTCAACCAACTTTCCGCTTTTTGCCGGATTCCGGGCGAAATACTGGCGAGAAAATGGTTTTCACCATCGTGTTTAGCATGTCCTATTACCATATAATCGGCTATCACATCAGCCGTTCCGAGATATTTCGTTTGCCCCTTACTTTGAACCCCCACCCCTAAATGTAGAGCTACAAAGTCCATCTACGAACTTGACCTTACCCTTGACCCAAAGAACCCTTACGCCAAGTTTCATCCAAATATCTCATTCCCTTCGAGAGTTATCGTGCTCACAGACAGACGGACAACTTTTGCGATGTCATAGGTATCCCTCCACTTCCGTTTTGGGATCCCAAAAAGAGATCCCAATCCTCACAAAGCTACCAAGTTTCAACTTTATACCTGTTAATTCCTGTCACAGGTGAAGAACCTAACTCCTGGGCAATCTGGGCCCAGTTGCCCATGAACCGGGTGGGTGGGGGGAGCAACATTATAAGCAATTTTCCAGCCCTAGGATCTACATGTACAAGGAATTGCATCGTCCTATGTCCAGGTCTAAGTTACGCAAATTTTTCACTGGTCAAAACCGGTTGGGCACAACTAGACTCGAATAACCACAAGTGTACCAAGTTTCAACTTGATACTTGCACTGGTTCACGAGTTATCTTCTCCACAAAATACGGTGAAAACCGGAAACTGAAAGCTGCTACAGCGCTCGCAATAAGCAACATTCCACTAATAATGAAAGTCTTCCCTATTCTTCAAAATGATTTCCGTACGTACTAGCACGTACAACTTCGATAATAATCTCTAATTCACTGATAATGAAGCCTCCTTCGCATAGGCTATAAACTCAGTTCTTAAAAACTAAACTCAGTTCTCTTATTCTCCCAACTAAGACTATCCCCCTTGTCACATCTCTTGGGTGGTTGGGCATCCACATTACTAACAGCCTCAAATCGTTCCGGTCTCAATCGGTTAATAATGCTAAAAGAAAGATTCAAGTATCATACTCGAAGATTGTTGCTAATCGTGGGAAATACAATAAAAAAGCCCTTAGTAAACTTTACAGCAGTTTTACTGACCATTCTATCCTATTTCTTTCTGGCCTCTCTTCAGTTTTAAAGAAAAAAGATCTTCATTCCCTCCGTTCTTGTTATTACCGATATGCAAAATTCCTCCTTTTCCTACCCCCCTGGTATAAAAACAGACATCTGATTTCGCGTTACAAGCTTCCGGATATATCGCTGAAACTTTCGGCCATAAGTAAAAAATTGTCCACAACGTCCCATCTCAGCTTCCCCGCACATCACGGCTTGTCCCTTCTTCTAGAGTGAATTTTAGTGTATTTTAGTGTTTTGTGTTGTTTTTCCTTGTTTGTACTCCGCTATTCTGTCTTTTCAGCGGGTTATAAAAATAAATAAATAAATAAAGTTCCGGTAAATTCGGGCGTGGCTTATCACGACAGATGGCTTCAAGCGAATTTCATATTTTCAGACTACCAAACCCTCTGTAAAGAGAATAGAACAAACTTCCGTGTCCTTCGTGCTGTGATGAAAACATCCGCTCACACATTGAATACTTCTGCTTGGCACTTGACACTTTTACTAACAACAAGTCCAGGCTTTGTGTGACAAGAAGTTCGCAGGTTTCGGAGCTTTCTCACAAGCGTCACTTTCGCAGTTTGATGTAAGATGTGGATACCAATGCGAGGGACCAGCTGAAAAAGACAAACTGTTAGTCGGGAAGATACTGCGGACAGTAGAAGATACTTCTTTTTCTCAAGGAAGTTTCCACGGCTACTTGTTTGGTTCCATACAGCATACTGAGCCCTACTATCAGCGGTATAATAACTAAACGCTTTCTGCGAACGTTTGCTTTACACTAAGATCCCTCACAAGCGCGACCATCTCGTAATTTGTGTTTTTATTGTCTTATCTAAAACCTTCCCGCAGTATAAAAGTTCTGTCTCAATTCCCCAGCTGTTTCCTTCAGGAAAGAAGCGCTTAAACTTATTAACCTTGAACGTTTGTCGGACAAACAAGTTTGTAAAAGCGCCAGACATGTCTGTAAAATCCAGCGAGAGCAAGAAAACCGTGTAGCGAAGAGTTAATAAAGTAGTTTTAGTCTGTCTTAGTTATACGACAATGACGGCGAGGCTGTTAGGAAATATAACATAACTAGTGACAGTGAGAGAATGGCGGAAAATACAGTTATGAATTCCCCGAGGATACACTAGATATAATCAGATTTTATATACAGACTATCTCTTTCATGGATGTCAAGCCATGCAATAGATAAAAGAACATCTGGCTGCAGACTAAACACACGCATACGCATCCTTCTGTTAAGTACTTTGTTCGACACACAGAATATTTCGGATGACCCTCTTAATGAGGGCTCGTAACAAGAATGTAATCGGCGAAACAAGGTAACACTTGAAAGGGTCTTAACAAAATGAATTCGGTTTAGAAAGCCAGATAACAAATGCAGGACGAAATTAACATCTTGGCAAAGTCAACATCGGGGATTTGCGCAAGGCCTTAAGGGACGAGTGGGCCCCGACCAGTCAAACTTGAACGGCATCAGAAAATACGTTGCTGATACCCTCTCCAATTCTATTTAGCGACGTCGGATCCGACCAGTCTTTAACAGGCCTAGGGGATATGATCCTTGTTAGCATCTAAGTTTCATGCCGCTCCTTCCACCCGTCACCCTGTGCATGTCCAAAATTTCTGAAGAACCCTTCCCTCCCCCACTGCAGTAGCTAAATCCAACACGAATAATTAATAGGCAGGTTGGGGGAATCTCTGTCACCATTAAATCCTTATATATAGCACTCCCCCTATGACTACAAGCGTCATTCAGGGCAGACACCGAAAGATCTTACAGGCTGGAACTTACCTGTGAAACTGACAAGAGACATTCCTGCAGAACTTGACAGAGCACACCCTTTTTTTGCAGTTTTGTCGATGATGGAAACCAGGTCCGGTCGGGAACTTTCGGCGATGCTGGAAAGGATAACATGGTGAGGGGAATTCTTTATTAAATGTCCTGCAACTCTGTTTTCCATGAAAAAAAACCTCCATTCTCGAAGAGTATTGATTAATATAGGACCTACAGACCCTGGTTGTTTAGACGAATGTTTGGTAAGTGGAAACATAACTGCACAGACCAGACACTGGGCTAAGACGGGAGAGTCGCGATACTCCAACATGAGGTCATGACACCCACAAGAGAGACTAATGCTTGAAAGAGTAAACAATCTAAAGAAAGCAGTCTACCCAGAAGAGAACTCTTATTATTAGTCGCGTTTCTTGTCGCCTATCTTCCAAAGCCTTGGTTCATTTTCCCATTCTTGCACCAGACTCCTTTCTAGCAAAAAGAGTCAAATTAGCAGAAAGGATGGAGGAGAGAATCTTTTGATCTCTTTTGGCAAAAAAAACGGGACTATCAATTAAATGATACCAAAACTGTATAATTTTCTAATTTCAACCCCAATAGCCTACAGATTTCAAGATAGAATTGCTGGGGGAGGGACAAGGCATTTACCAACTGGCTGATAGTTTTTACCGACTGTTTTTTCAGAAAGAAATACTGTTTTCAAGAAAAAAATGACAGTTTTGAAAAAAAATAGACTGATTTTCAGAAAAAACGACTGTTTGCATGACCAGCTTTTACCGACTGGCCGACAATATTGGGGGGGGGGGATGCCACCCCCCTCCCAATCGTGACGCCCCTGAATAGCCTACAAGTGGCTCATGGTATCTGGCTTTTTATAAAAGGCAAATATAGAACAAGAGTCTCGGAGCCATTATGTTCCAAGAAAACCACAAATTGTTACTCAAAATAGACTAATGAACACTGATGAAACAGCTTGAACCTAGCACTCACAACACAGTACAGTATATTACAAATTCTAGCAAAGTGGGTGACTTTGCGAGCACTTCATTCCTACTTTTGACAACATTTTCTGGCTTAATGCATCATTAAATCAAAGTGTTGTGAGAAACCTATAGGCAAAAGCATTTTTGGAGCAATTATATTATTATTATTAGCTCTGTTTTCTTTTGGGAGCATAGCCTAACTCACGCTGGATAATCCTGAGTGGCAAGTGCAAACATAAGTGTGGTGTTGTTAGGTTTCGAATGTAACATACAAAATTAGGTTTCCTGGTTTAAAAATTCATGATTTGTATGTAGGTTGTATTGGCGTTTTAAGTACGAGGGGTCCTTTGAGGTTTTTTTTTTTAACACTGCTAGGGCCTCTTCCTTCCACCAACTTTATCTCTTGCATGACACATGAGGATATGCCGAATGCTAGATATACAGGGAGCATTTTCCATACACATCCTTCAAATAGGCATAGTAAGGTGTTGCCGTATACAGCGTGTCTAGATTCGTCTGTTCTGAAAAGCAAAGCTAGAACCCACCAAGTTCTAGGCGGGTTCTCTGTTGCACCTTTATAACTTCCCGCTCATTTGCCAAAGTCACTGTCCACTCGAAAAGTGGATTTGCTTTCAAAGTGCTGGTGGAACTAGCAGAAGTAGAGAACAGCTCTGGAAAGCTAACCAAGTTTTAGCGGAAGTTGCAAAAACAGACTTCACTTAAGCTCGCAGAGCTTTCCAGACTGCCAGAATTACCCTTAAGGAGAACAGACCGTGTTTCTACTTTGTCGTATGCAGAGTCAATCAGATTGCTTGATCGGGCTCCCCCCGCAAAAGTTCACTTTATTTGGGTGATGAAGTCACAAATTTACGCCGTAAGAACTTATTGTTAGGTTGGTTGCTTAGTGAAAGACAGTAAGAACGACTGCTATTGTTCTTTTGAGAGCACTGCTGCCATTACCTCAATTTGGTACTTTTTTAGAATGAAATGGTTGTCAAATTGTATCAGCTTGGCAATACTGAATGTTTGCTTTTTACTTTGGTAGCGTTCCAGCGAGTTATTACAAGCTATGATGATAAGAGGAGGGGCAAGCCCTATACTGTGATAACACTCTCTGCTATCTGGAACAAGAATAATAACAACACAGAGATATGTCATCATCCCTCTTACAGGAGTTCCTGCAGAAACAATGGTTCATGTAGCATTAGGACTCCTCTGAAGCTGTTTGGAAACTCACCACCTTATGTAAACCGAATAGTAGCAGCAGCCTATTCAAGGCTATACTAGAAATTTTCAATATTAAATTCCTTCGTGTCCAGGAATCCTGGTTGATTTAAGTTTTTTTTCTTTCGGTTATCTACCGCTGTTTCCCCTTTTGATTTGCTAACCATCATCTGTTTGACGATAGTCAAATTGTCTCTGTAGAGCAACTGATTAGCCAATTGACAATCGTAAGAATGCGTACAATTTTTATAAATCTACGTATTTGTCCTCAAACTAACAATACGCATTCTTAATAGAACTGTGTTCTTTTGAAGAAAAGTTGTTTCTACAGGTTCGAACAAAGTAGAACTTTGATGCTACCTGTCTGGTGCTGCCCTAGTGAGGCTAATTTCCTTGGCCTGCTGATGGAACCAAACAAGCTATCTGATTAGTTCTGCTTAATAAGCGAGAATAGAATTTGGGTCTGTTCTCCTTATTACGGCATACCCCAAAGAAAAGAGGAATCTTTAATACTACTGTAATACATCTTGTACGTCATGATTAGCTTTGCAACACCTATTTGAACTATGCTATAATGGAACCCAATAAATTATTAGTCATTTGAGTGAAGCTCAGAAATCAACCATTAACGATTCATCCATACCATAGCGAGGTAGGTCAGAGCAAGGGTAGAAGCAGCTATTCAGAATCTGGCATAGGCTATGCTAAATAGTAGTTGCATTTATTGTCTCTGTTCTGTTCGCTTTTTCACTCTGTTTCATATTTTTCCCATTTTCGTCAAAACACTGAACACGCTGTTTCTCATTTTCCCGTTTTTTACGCTATTCTGTGTTCTCTGTTACGCTGTCTGTTTTGCAAAACACGGAAATTGCTCTCCTAGAATGTTTTATCACTGTTCAGATAGAAAATTGCCGAGAGATTCACAGACAGAAAAAAAAAGATTTGCAGAAGTTCGGAGGATAAAGCTGGATCCTAAAGTATAGTCGTTTTGGAATACAATTTGCAATTTAACAGATTTTCCGCTTAAGACATGCTCAGGATCCTAAATTTGCATATAATAAGAACAGCGACAAAACACGAAACACGCAACAGCATAAGCAAAATAATAGATGCGTTCGTTGCACTCCAAGCTGTCACTGGTGTTTAGGTCACCAGTGTCCAGTTCTTCCCTTAAAAAGCGTTCTTTTAGTTCACCTGTGAGTTGATGAAAACCGGCTAACTCCTCGCTGAAGCTAGGCTCACAAGCAAGTTAGTCCGCACTGGTGAGATAAAACCGGACACTGGTTAGTTCAAAAACGGGTTAATTGACTGGTGAGAAGTTACCGGTGGATGCAAAAATGCCTTATAAGAAAAACCGGAGACCACCTTTAAGAACTCCCGTGACATGTTTGATGTTGACATGCAACTATTGTATATAACAAGCATTGGTCTAAAGGAGGAGTCAGAGGAGTATTCGCCCTCAAATTTATATTACCTCGAACTTGGCCTGAAAATCTTACAAGGCAACTTCTGTGAAGTTCAAAACAGGTCCTAGGTCATGCAGGTTTTCTTTCTAGACAGTTTTGACTTTGTTAGGATTGCAACGAAATTTGTTTCCCACATCTTCAGGCAAGGTTCGAGGCTGGATACCCCCTCTGTTGACTAGGCTATGGTATCCAAAGATCTGACTTTTGTGGTGGAATGACCTGACTGTTGTCTATCAGCCTACCAAGTAAACCGGAACCAGGCAATCTTGAAATTAGGGTTAGATAAGAAGCAATAAAGAATCATAACAGCTGTGATTCTTCTTCTTCCTTTCCTTTTATTTAACAGAAGAAACAGCGAACGGGAATACCGGGATGCCAATCGTACTAATACGTAGAACCCTCGGAGTCGTACACGATTGAAATGTGGCTAATAAGTTGGGATGAACCCGGGAACAAGTCCCAATCGCCAGTCGAGCTGTAAAAAACGCGACTATTGTCGCCAAATATTTGAAAATGCTGACTCACGCGGCATTGTCTGAAAGTCTTAAGGCCAAGTGGATCAAGCCAGATGAATCCGGCGAATCCGGCGATGGCAAAGGTTTGCAAGATCAGTATTTGTCATTGTATCTGCTGTCTGAGAAGAGAATTAAAATTAATTCTGTATGATACTAGAGTGTCTAGAGGTCTGCTTCTGTAAATTTCGTTTTTACACTACCTTGTTTGTTGCACGAAAATGTTTAAATGAAATGTATGTGCTGTCCTGACAGTGAAGGCAAAATATGACTTTTTTCAACAGTCATGTGTCCAAAAATATTCAAATTCTTCATCATTTTGTAAGTCCATCTTGAAAAGAAAAAAATTTAAAAATGAAACGATTTGAAAAGAAAAATATATATTTAACTAGAAATAACGAAGCAATATTTATTTTATCGAATATGTAAACTGTTCAATTAGCTTCAATCTAGTATGTTTGTCATATTTGTTGGTGTGTTTTTAAGCCAGATAGATTATTATGAAGGAAAGACTCTTCTTGAAATTTGAAATCTTGTCTGAGGTTGTATCAGAGGCATTACCAGCCAAAATGTTTGAGGGGGGGGGGCCAGTCTAGTACACTAGCCCCTTTTCAGGCATGGTGCTCAAACGTCTAGCACCATGCCTGGGTGCTAGACGTTCAAGCACTGTACCTTGGATTTCATGTATGGTGCATGGATTTCAGTATAGAGTGCATACATCAAAAACACAGTTTCTGTCATTACAACTGAGCACTAGCTCGGACAGGGCTGAAATTACTACCATGAATTAGAGAAATCAAAGACAATCCTTTATATATTTTTCACAACAAAAACAAAAGGGGTCTGCTGATGACAGATGTGAAAAACCTAAAACGATAGGTTTTAGGTCGTGGTGCTAGGGTTTACTGTTGTAGGCTTCTGCCTTAGCCGTAGCCACTCAACCGAGTGGCCTGAACGGAAGGACTCTTCCTTTCAGCTCACTTAGTTGATCACTTAGTCTTTCGACACGGTAGCGTCTTATTGAAGGAGCAGATGTGTTCGTACGGTTCTAGCTATGTTCAGGTTCAGGACACGTTTATTGTTCTTTACTCACTCTTGTGTTGTCTCCTCCAAGCTTCACCACACTCTGTACTAAAAGTCACTGAAGAAGCCTCGACCAAGACTTCTTCTGACGTCAATCCCACCTTGCTCTCCTTTCACTGATCTCCCTGTTGCCTAACCGCAAACTCTCGCTCGAGTTCTAAACGTTACGTTAGGACTTGATCCGAATTCGGAAACAATATTTCCTTTTAAATCTTGGCTGAACTGAAACGGTTTGGGAACGATGTTGATTTAAATCTGACTTGAGTTTAAAAGGTAAACCAGGAAAAACTATAAATATAAAGATATGAAAACCCTTCGTAACAAACCTCATTACCTTTTCTACATAGGCAAGGGTTTTTCATGCAGAGTGTCCTGTGCCTAAGCCTTTTCTACCTAGCAGCCAACCAGAATATTGGCTCTTGGGGAATAGATAGGGAAAATACATGGAAAATAGATAGGGTGATGTAAGGTTTTTCATCTCCATCATCATTAGAGCCCTTTTGTTTTCGCTGTGAAAAATATATAAAGGATTGTCTTTGATTTCTCTAATTCATAGTAGTAATTTCAGCCCTGTCCGAGCTGGTGATCAGTTGTCATGACAGAAACTGTGTTTTTTCTGTATGCACTGTGTACAGACTGCATACTGAAATCCATGCACCATACATGAAATCCAAGGAACAGTGCTTGAACGTCTAGCACCCAGGCATGGTGCTAGACGTTTAAGCACCATGCCTGAAATGGGGCTAGTGTACTAGACTGGGGGGGGGGGGGAGGTATTTAGCTACATATGTAACTACACAAATTATTTAACTACTGGCTTGTCATTTTTACCGACTGTTTTTGCAGATTTATTATTGAGAAAAAGCAACCATGTGGAGGAAAAATCTGCTGATTTTAAGAAAAACTACTAATTTTTTTAAAAATTGACTATTTTTAAGAAAAAATTGACTATTTGTATGGCACTTGAGCTTACTCAAGTGCCATATAGCAATCATAATGTCTGTCTGTTGGTCTGTCCACATTTTGCTAGTTTGGGCACTTCCACATGACCTAGGATGATAAAACTTGGCAAGCATATCAGGGATCCAACAGGATTAACTTGGAAATAATCACTTCCCCTATCCGACCATCAGTGGGGGAGTGGCAAGATGGGGAATCTCGGAAATTAGTAACATTTATAACTTTGGAACGGATAATCGGGCGTGAATTAAACTTGACAGGTATCAAGGACAAGTGTCTTGGATGTTTGTTGCCAAAAACGGATCCGATCTGATAACTGGGGGAAGGGGCTGGAGGGGGACACCTAAATCCCTTGAAACACTTTTTCTAGTTTTTGTCGAACCTCTACCCCTTTCTTCACAATAGTCTAGCTCTGCGCATGAATGAGTACTTCTTTCTTCACACTAGTATAGCTCTGCTCGTGGATGAGTCATTCTTTGCTTAAATTTGTTCGGGGAGAGCTAGAGCAATCGAAGGTCGAAGGGGTTTGGAATAATATGGCAAGTGTCAGCGGCTTCTCTGGCCAAACAAAACTACCAGGGTATATGCATTTCTGAAACGCTAGATGGCCTCTATGTGATCTCACGCACAGTTCTGACACGCCAGAACTCTTCCCTATCGTTATAACGCAATTACTACGTTTTCTTGCGACAAAATACTGGTGTGGTGTACGTCTATTGTGTTATTTGTGTTTGATGGCAAACCCTTTGTTAGAACAAGCAAGCAGTTAAAGCAAGTAGTGGTAAATCAATCATTGTAGAGAGATTGAGAATAACTGTGATATTTTCAAGCTGAAATACAGTGGAGTTGTAAACTCGACAAGATTGGCTTAGAAATCGCCACTTTTCAAATCCGACCATTCCTTAAAGTACCAATCATGACCGCAAATTGAGAAAAATAATTTTAAGCCAAACATGCACAGATGGTCTGACCGTGGAAGTAGCTATTTCCGACTTAATCTGGTCGGCTTCCTGATATGCTTGCCGAGTTTCATCGTCCTAACTTATGTGGACGTACCCGAACTAGCAAAACCCGTACCGACGGACAGACAAAAATTGCGATCGCTATGGCCTATGGCAATTGCCCTCCGGCCAAGTGCCATTATACTAATAAGTGTCAAGTTTTACAGATTTCTTTTTACACAAATACTGAAATCAGGTTCATCAATATATTTATATATTTTATATCTAACATCCAGAAATAACTAGAATCCAGACAGAATTTAGAATTTAGTGCAAAAAATTATAATCTAGTTTTGTTCCTTCTAAGTAAGTAAGTAAGTAAGTAATTTATTTATAACCCGCCATTTTCAGAAAGCGGAGTAAATGAAGAAAGTAACTAAAACACATAAACATACACAAAAAGACACTTAATTTCAATCGTCGGCCAGGAAGCAGTGTAGAAGGTCGTGCGCTGGTTGGGTTCTGTTGTCAATGATTTTTGATAGCGAAGAAGAAACATCCAAAAGGGTAACACTTGCATCTTGAATTTTGAACTTCTCCGTCAAAGTATGGTTATGGCATAATTTCGACAAGTGGAGCAGGTGCTTTGCATATTTAAAATAACATGATCTCATCTTTTTTATCTCCTTCTTTCGCTGAACATCAGTGACACCAGAACGAAATAGTATAGAAGGAGCGCAGAAGGTGCTGTACAATTTTCCCAAAGCTTTACGATTATAGCGCCCCCGGTTGGGGACGATGCGCCCATAGGCGGTACGGATTGATCTAGAAACTTCTTGAACAACCGAAGAACAAAATTTTGACAACGAGGATTTGAATGTTATGCCAAG
Source organism: Branchinecta lynchi (assembly GCA_023053575.1). Taxonomy (NCBI): domain Eukaryota; kingdom Metazoa; phylum Arthropoda; class Branchiopoda; order Anostraca; family Branchinectidae; genus Branchinecta; species Branchinecta lynchi. The sequence continues at coordinate 6,805,989 of JAKZAP010000020.1, read as the reverse complement.
CCATCGTAGAGATTCTGTTGATCTGACGACGAACGATCCAAGAGAGATAGAAGCTTTAGCATTCAAACGATTTGACGAAGGGTTGAAATGCAGGTACTCACATTTTGAGAGGTTAACTTAAAGACCGATTTTGAGAAGTTCCGACGACAGCTTACAGACATTTTTGTGAGTGTGGATCGGGTACGGTTTACTAAGAGCAAGTCGTCCGCGTAAGCTATGTAGCTGAAGGCGTGGTCTTTATAAAAGTTAGCAGGATGCAAAGAATCAAGACAAGAAGATATGGTCGATTTGAAGATGTAGGGAGATAAGACCCCCCCTTGACGAACACCAGTTCGGACTGGAATAATCTCTGACAAGCTACCTTGCCATTTGAACCTTACTGAAGAATGACCATACCAAAATTTTAACAGATAGACAACAGACAGATTCACGCCAGAAGTAATGAGAGAAAATAGGGCCTGAGAGTGCGTTATATTGTCAAAAGCACCAGCTATATCTATAGAACATATATGTATAGCAGACTTGTCGCGGGTAGCCTGTTTCATCATTTTTGTCAATATGTGATGAGCGTGCGCACAACTGGCGCTCGAACGGAATCCAAACTGCATTGAACCAATTTTTCAACTATTTCTGGAAGAAGGACGTATTCCAGGATTTTGCTTATGGCACAAGAAACTGTAATTGGCCGATAGCTTTTGCAAAGGTCCGCGTCTTTCCCTCGCTTAATCACCGATGTTATAGTACCCAAGAGGAAACTATTCGGAACCAAACCCTGGCATAAACAAATTTGAAATAGCAGCTGAAGGTGTTGTGTTAAAGCTGGACACTCAGTTTTGAAAAAATCGGCACTAAGACCATAGAATCTGTAGAACCAGTTCTTCTTAATTTTCGGAAAGCAATTTCGATGGAAGAACAAGTAACGGGAAGAACAGAAGGTTGAAATATCTTCCTTGGTAGGTATTTAAGAAGTAAATTTTCAAAGTGCTGCTGAATCTGGTTTTTGCAACCACTGAATAGACCACTGTAGTGGCTGGTCCAGTCAGCCATCGTTAGCGTGGAAGGAGGTACAGCTGAACCTTTATCTGTACCAAGGACCTTTTGCCACGCTTTTTTGTCAGTGGGAGCATCCAAGCCATTCAAACGAGCATTTTTAAGTGAAGATTTGTATTCACGCTTCGTTTTAGCTTTTAGATTAAAGACAGTACCATTCCCTGGACGTCCACAAGCAATCCAGATTTTTAGCCAAAATTTTGCCGTGTTTTTTGCCTTCTTAACTTCAGGACTGACTTTCCAAATAGGTTTCCTTGTACCAACTCGAATTCTCCCAGTCGGTACAGCAGTATCGGCTGCCAATTTCAAGCAATGGACAAGCTCGCTATAATAACAATTAATATCAACGGACGAAGCAGTAGCTGCTATACCAGTCTGAAGAAGGTGAAAAGGAACTTTTAAAAGCGAGAGAAGATTAGTTAACGTAGAAATGTAGAGCACAGCATCTATACGATTCCAGTTACGCTTTTGGATCCAGGCCTTCTTGGGATTTGGACAACTGATTCGACAAACAGGGACAACCAAACAGAAAGACAGAGGCAGATGGTCGTCCTCAATTTTCTCCTCATCAACCTCAACAATACCGTCAATAAGACATGTTTCAGAAACAATCAAATGATCAAGGTTGGAAACATTAGCGCCACGATTATGTATATATGAAAAGGGTAGAGATTTCTCAATGAGGCTGTGAGCTACCGGTAAAGAATCGAAAAATAAATCAGTCCGTACAGAGGAAGTCAGAAGATCACTGTTGATATCCCCAACAAGAGCCCATTTCATTCCTTTCCGTGAAATGTCTGACAGAAGTGTTCTGATTTTCTGACAAGCCTTAGCAAATGAGCTATGTGATGCAATGTTCCGTAGGTCGCAAGGTAAATAAATGTTAACAAGAACTATAATTAGTTCTTAATTATAGTTAAGAAGTTAATAGTTCTGTATAGTTAAGTTCTGTTGGGGCACTTTGGATGATTAGGAACTTAAAGCAAAACTGTTACAATAGTAAACATTCCTTCAGCCCAAGCTGAAAAGAATCTTGAAAATAATCACATGTGTTAGCAACTGGCAAGAGACCTGCTAGAATTTGTTGAGAAATCAGAGAGACTACTCCCTTCTAAAAACTCTGGGATCGTTCCATTTTTAATAACACAAATCAAAATGAGCAAATTAATAGAAACCTCAAAGTTTTGTATGTCTGAGTTTTTAACATTGTGGGATCGTTTTCCCGTCTTTAGTATCAGTGAGGCCAGTTGCAACCCACCAATCAGATAAGTGTGTGTGTGTGGGGGGGGGGGGGGACCGCTGCTTTATAGCAGTAGTAGAACGTTTTAAAAGGCATCTATCTCGAGTAGTTAATTATTCTGATAAACCTCTCTGTTGGAATTAGGGCTGAGACATGAAACATGGAACGTCATCATAAGTGAAAGGAAATTCAGACCCCAAGCTCGCCTCTACAACGAAACCAAAGTCAGTCCAAATGCGGAAAAACCTCTACCCTATCAACGACCCAATTAAGCAGCACAAACAGCAGCTTCGTCAAAAATAACTAGAGCAAAGGTATTGATGTGATCCAAAAAATTTAATATTTGATCCAGACAATTCGGTCTTGTAGATATTTGGTCTTCGACGGACTTCTTAAACATTTTTACTATTAAAATTTAGAAACAGATTAAGGCCAATGGTAATCATCTGAGAAGACCAAGTTCAGATATGGATTCAGCATGTGTATTTACCCTATAGCCTACGTCGTATCTACTTTGACGAATTGATCAAAAATTCCTTCGTTACTTCTGCAAAATTTCTGCTTTTGCCCGGATTCCGGACAAACTACTTGTCTGGCAAAGATTAAAGCTCAAAAACGAATTCAGTATGTCTCCTCACCCCTGCATCGAACCTCTAATCAACTTCAGATAAAACTTTTACTTTTAACAAATTTTCCGGTTTCAGCCGGACTCCGACAAGGTGATTGTCATATACGTATCCAGCAAATATAACTTTTATTTGAAACAACTTTTTCGGTTTTGGCCGGATTCCGGTCGAACTATATGTCCGGCGAGAAAATAATTTTCATTTTCGGACTCAGCACGTCCCCTTTCCCCGGAATCGAACCTGTAATCCACATCAGATTAAACTTTTACTTTTCACAAATTTTCCGGTTTTTGCCGGATTCCTGGTGAACTACTTGTCCGCGGAAAAATAATATTCATATTCGTAATCGGCACGTCTCCTTACCTCTAAATCGAACCTCTAATCAACTTCAGATTCAACTTTTACTTTTCACAAATTTTCTTTTTTTTGCCGGATTCCGGATGAACTACTTGTCCGGCGAGAAAATAATTTTCATATTCGGATTCAGTATGTTTTCTTACCCACAAATCGACTATTTCATTAGCCTATATAATAGCTTTTAAAAAAGTTTATTTTTTTTTATTTCAAACCCCTCCCCACCCCTAAATATAGGGCCAGAGAACTCATCTTCGAACTTGACCTGTACTTTGACACAAAGAGTCCTCATGCCAAGATCAAACTATCTAAACCCCTCAGAGAGTTATCGTGCTAACAGACGGACAGACTTACAACTTTACAAAGTCATAGGTATCCCTCCACTTACGTTTTGGGATCCCAAGTGGTTTCTCTGAAAATCAGTCAACTTTTCTGCAAAAATAGTCGGTAAAAGTGACCAGCCAGTCGGTAAATAAATTGCCCCCCCCCCCAAACATTTTGGCTAGTAACGCCTCTGGTGCTGAATTTTTAGCACAACCGAGGCTCACAATCAGTTTGGCAATAATTTTTTTTTTCAGGTGTTTTCAGTGTTCCTTTCAAGCATCTTATTCTTCCTGATTTCATTAGCGACCAGCAGTTTCTTCAAAACTTGAAAAAGGATCTCCTTGGACTCGAGTTCAACGAAAAAAGTAATGATCTCTACAAGTTCAGGTAGGCTTAAGTTAGCTGCCTCTGTCTATAGATAAAGTGCAGTGCCTAGGATCTGTAATCAGTTCATTTAATCTAGTCCATTTCTGCAGCACGTTCAAAAGGGTTCAGTTTCTGGCTGATTTGCAGGATAGACGACCACTGAACTTGCAACATCCACTCTGATCGTAGCGAGCTGCTTTAACTTACCAGAAATCATCTATTGTCACAGCAGAAGACAAAAGTTGCGCTGACGGAAGTTAATTGATGATTGATATCGCAAGCTGTTGCGAAGATCCTGCTCCTCTCGTATTCACCAGCACTTCTTCAGCAATTCTGCTGTTCATCTGTGGAATTAAGATATTACTGTGGAATTAAGCTACTCTCTGATTAAGCTACGACTAGCGAAACGCCTGAAGGTTTCAAAGCGACTCGACGAAGACTAGTGTGAGGAACCATGGAAAGTGTACTGGAGTGCCCCAGAAACAGTAACCCGGAAATAAATGAACACTATCATCAACCGTAAGCTACTCATCGGTTTTCAACATCCTTATCGCTTGCAAGTGCAATTTAAGGTATATGGTTTAAAAGGGTTCAGTTTCTGGCTGATTTGAAGGATAGACGACCACTGAACCTGCAACATCTACTTAGATCGTAGCGAGCTTCTTTAACTTACCAGAAATCATCTATTGTCACAGCAGAAAGACAAAAGTTGCACTGCTGGAAGTTAATTGATGGCCTCTCGTCAGGCATTTGTGCGATTTTTGAAAAACCTGGAAGGTGATGCAATGCTTTTTCTCAGACTTAGTCTCCATTGCCATGACAGTGGATGGAGACTGGAGACTTTGAAGTCCAAGTCAGAAGAAGAGGTGAAGAAAAAAACAACCCAATCATATTAAACTTTAACTCGAAAGGCAACTTACTTTGGTGTCATTTAATTGAATACACTGAATTATTTGAATTTTGCAAAGTATTTTTTTTATTTTCCACTATCTGCTCTAGTTATGACGTTCAGAATATCTGCGGCCGTCCCCACGTCGTGGCGCGGGGAATTTTAATGTCAATACAAACGCGGCAGTGGTGTAATTGGTTAAGATTGCTTAGTGCCCGAACAAAAAAAAAACTTAAATCATTCTCGTAGGCACAGAACAAAAATATAAGCTCATCGAGGCATCACAAATCAAACGGAAATTCCACTATTTGAAAATTGATTAATCGAACTTGGCAAGTGGAAAGAGCTATCGTCTCAGATTTTCCATGCCAAGTATCATTCAAATCCGATCGCCCGTTCAAAAGTTATAAATGCCACTAGATTCCGGATTCCCTATCCCTCCACTCCCCTACAATGTTCGGATCGTTCAAACGACTATTTTCAAGTCGTTCTATTCGGATCCCTGATATTCCTGCCGAGTTCCACCATCCTAGTACATCGGGAAGTACTGAACTCGCTGAATCACCAGCATCCCTCATCCGACGCTAGGCGGGGAAGGGGTCACCGGAATTTTTGTGAAACGCTTAGTGCCTTGGGATCTGGATGGAATTTTGTGGGAAGAATAAGCGTAAGCATTAAATACTTTCACTTTCTTGACAGAACTAGATCATATCGGGGCTCTTTGGGGGAGGGGGGGGGGCTGGAGGGGTTTTCACGGAATTCCGGTGATTGCTAGTTAGGATACTTCCAGATGGTGTGGTTCCAGGGTGAATCCGGAAATTACTGACTCCCGTAGGTTGCGAACAAATGGTTCGATTCAACTGAAACTTTATGGGTGATAAGAACTAATGAACTATATACACAAAGCATGTGTCCGAACCCATTCGGCCATGGTTGGGGGAGTTGGGGGGGGGGGGGGGGTCCGAAAACTTTGTGACATGCTCAAAACCAAACGGATTGGTCTAACGGGATGCAAGTTGGACAGTACCAAATTTATGCGGCCTAGATTTCTCATTTGGCGTCCGAACCGATTCCGACCAAGGGAAAGGATAATGAAGCGGGGAACCGGAAATTTGCAGATATGCTCCGATTCGAGTTAAACTTTATGACGGGAAGAGGAGATGTTAGAGACGCGAAGTTTGTGTCGCCAAGTCGTTTTCGGCCACAGTTGGGGGAGATGGAGGGGGAGTCCCGGAAATGTTGTGGCTAGCCTAGGAATTGAACGAGTGGATTGATTTGAATGAAACTTGGAGAGTAGAGAGATTGTGTGCCTTAGATGACATATTTTAGGGTCCAGATTGGATCCGAGCACGGTGGGGAGGAGTACTGGAATTTCCGGAAAATGCTAAGATTTACTTTCTCGTTCCTCACACCACCTACTCGTGGCAAGTGCCATATGAGCTTGTAGCTCTTGTTCTGATGGAAAAAACTAAAAAAGACAGCAAGTGCGAAAATCGGCGTGTGTTTTTTTTTAGAGGGGTTAGAATGTACCGTACGAAATTGAGGTCTCCGGGTTTAGGAATATATGGAGTGATTCTGGAAGTGGGTTGCGTTAGTATTACAGGTAAGTGAGGTCCTTTAAGGGCTTATGTCGCTTTTTCTGTCACTCAATCAAGATCCATACTTCCAGGCAGTCATCAGACTTGAAAAGCATAAAGTCTGGGAACATCAGCAGTTTCAAGGATCTTCTTTACAATGACTTTAGAAAGTGGCTGGTTGATACCACAGGCATCCCACTCGATGAAACTGTTGATGTTTCATGTGCACAGTACACTTCAACAGGTGAGTCTTGTTAAATCTCCAAGGCCCTTCAGTTACAGAGAGAAATCCGGCTAAGAATGTTTGATTTGGATGGTCCAGTGCACTTAAAGGACCCCTCCCACTATTTACTATTCAACTTACAGTATTTTAAAACGTTTGAATACTTTAAATCTAGGCTCTGCTTTCAACCAATAACCCCCTGTTTTAGCTGTTTTAAGTCTTTTCCCAGACCCGTTGACAAAAAAAATTTACATAACCGTTTTTTTTTATGGAAAAACTTCTAGCAGTCAACCGTCGACAGCGTCTTACACATCGAAGGTAGCAAAACACGGCAAGTGAGAAAATCAGCGTGGGTTTGTTAGAGGGGTTATAACGTACCGTACCAAATTGGAGTCTCCAGGTTTAAAAATATATGGAGTGATTATAGAAGTGGATTGCGTTGTATTATAGGTAAGAGAGGTCCTTTAAGTATTATATGAATACTCCTTGAGCTCAAGCTGACTTAGAAACATACAATGGATATAAATGGATCAGCCAGCTATATATGCTTTGGCAGTGATATTTCGGCCCTTCTTGGCAAGGTTCTTCGTCAGCCTGTCGCACGTCCATGATGACTTTTGGGTTACTCAAGAAACATTACAATTTTGGGTACTGAAGAACCAGTAGCCCAAAATTGTCCTTAACGTTTGACAGCCTGACGAGGACCCTTGCCAAGACGGGCCGAAATATCGCTGCCAAAGCGTATGTAGCTGACGTATCCGTTCTTATCCATTAAATATTCTCTTAGCTCAAGCTGACTGTGTATCATGTTGAGCAACTTCAGATTTTTTGGGGCCTATAGAAGACCCTTGCCAAGAAAGACCATCTCCGACTATGAGTTTCAGCTCTTTAATCCGTGTAGCATCGCTAAACACGATTCGGTACCAGTTCAAGTTCAAGTTCAAGTTTTTTAATTTATGAAACAAAACTACAAATACACTAAACACGCACTGTGATCAATAAAAATTCAAACATTCAGTGCTTGTTAACAATTTTATCTTAATGACAACAGTTACGTACCCTATAAATTTATACAAAATCTAATCTAACTTAATATAATCTGACTTGTTGAATATAACCTGCTATCTAGTCTCTTCTGGGAAAAAAAAAAAATCGACAACAATTTGACACGAGTAAGTGAGAAGGTGTACAGCGTGAACCAACTGCGCACGAAACAATCATTCCGCTAACGCCATATTACTATAGAAATATTACTATTTCTTTATAGACATTCTTTTGTGCCACGACGATGAATTAGAAGGTCGGCGTATTGCTTTTATTTTCTACTTGGTTGACGAAGATTGGAGTGAAGTAGATGGCGGCACCTTGGACTTGTTTAGCTCGGATGGTAAATATTATCGTTACTCTTGATAGCCTCCTTAAAAAAGCCTCTACTTATGTTGTGACTGGAAAATGCTCGTTGGTTGCTTGTTTGAATGCGCCACCGACGGAGTGTCAATAATCTATGACAGGAGCTGGCTTAATGCTCATGCGGTGCGGCCGACATTTTCCTGATAGATGAATTGTTTGAAGTGCTGAACGTTGAGCTTGTAGTGTCCTATTCGAATAGGAATCTTCCGCTGAAAATAACCCCTCGCCACTGATTACACTATTGTAGTCATTAGTTGTGTTTTTGCAGATACCATGGTATCTGTTATCACAGTAACTGGATCTGTAATTAATCGTTTTTGCAGTAACCGCGGTATGTGATGTACGCTTGCCCTTCAAAAACGACAATTGCCGAAATTGCGCTTTTCGAAGTCATTCCAAAAGAAAAACTGATATTCAGTAACATCACTAAGTGCCAAACTTCTTTCCCACCAATTTGACAAATATTGATGAAAGTGAGATGAATTTTTCAGATACCACGATCAGTTACCACGGTCGGGCCGTGGTATCTGAATATCACGATAACCACGATAACTGGCCTGATACCACAATAGCTAATATAAGGTTTGAAGACAAGCTGACCATTCATTTCAAATAAAATAGAACAAACGAGATCCAGTTCTGTGGAAGGTTTTATTCAAGTGTCAAACATTATTATGGATTTTTGGAGTGTGCCGTTTTCTGGGTGAAAGCTTTTGCGCTTTCCCAGACGGATGGTAAATTGTAAATATTCACAGAATTCAGAATTGTAAATAATCACAGATTTTTACATTGTGCCTTTTTTATCCGTAATTTTAATGTGAATTAACCCAATTGTAATTTGACAATCCCGTGCATTTTGTTTTATCAGAATTTTGGGAATAAATAGAGTTGAATTGAATATACACTTTGAACAGGCACATTTTATCTTTCGCTATTTTATTTTTATCTGCTTGTCGTTCGGTCCGCATCGTTTTTCTGGTTTTAGTTATACGTCGTCTTATTGTCTGTTGGTCCCATATCGTTTTCCTTTTGTGATTGTGGTGGATTTTATGATTTAGTTTTGTTTCTTTCGCTGCGGACGGTTTGCCGGAAGTGCAACCGAAATATCCGAAATCTTATTTATCCCTCGTACACCATCTTGGAGGGGTAAACTAGCTGATCAACAACAAAAAAACGAAAATCTGTTGTTTTTTTCTATTTTATCTGTTGTTTTTTTCTATTTAAAGGGCCAAAATATCGCTTATGAAGAATCTTAGCTGATGTATCCGTTGAAAACATTGCTGGAATAAATATTTTATTTACCACAATAACTGCAAAAACGCCTTTTCACCGTGGTCTTAGATACCACGATAATTGCAAAAAGACTTTAGACAGTGGTATCAGATACCATGGTATAAGGGTATCTGCAAAAACGCAACTATTAGCTTTGGTTTTTTGCCAGTTTTCCGTCATCCAGAACGTGTTCCACCCTTCTCGGGAGCTCGGGAGCGTAGTAAGCGTGGTAACTACGCATCTCTGTAACGTGATTGGTCGGATTCGCCCGTGGCATGATATTCTGCTGGAAAAATAGAAAATCGTTCCAGCCTTGACTGCAAAAAGCTAAAATTCTTGACGTCATGTGTAGTAACTACGGTAAGTAGGGTGGAACACGCTCCCAATTAACCTACCTATTTACCAATATCAGCGGCCTTTTCGGCATCTCATCCCGTTCGCCCGGCGATACAAAAACGGCTTATTTCGCATTCTCCAGCATTACATGAGAGATCGGAATGTAATGCTTCTGAACGAAAGTAGGTCGGTTGGACTGTTCTCCAACCTAAGTCCACAGGTTGGATAACCGACCGGCAAAAGGCGAAAATAAAAACCGCTAATAAGGACTTAAATCGGTTAACCCTAGGAAGAAAACGGCTTATAGTGGGAAATCCTTCAGGTCGGTTGTCGGATGCAGTGTAAATATTTGTTTTGCAGGATTTGGTACTGGGATTAAAATGTTTCTGTTGAGATAAGATTGTCTCTAACTCGGATTGATCTTATCCCAGTAAAGATAAGATTAATCCCAGTAGTAAATATTGCCGTTAACTTTGATCCTTACTCGGAGAAACTTTTACAGTGTAACTGGATGACAGTTGAAAACGCAGCTATGGCTTACGCCAATTTCAGCAATTCAAGCAGTGTATTGCCTACTCTAAAAACGAAAAGCGGCTTAAATAAGGAAAATTAAGAAGAAAGACACATGTTAAATCAGACACGACACTCATTTTATCGCGTATACCCCGTATCATCCCCCCTTCGAGCAATTGCACAAAATTTGCCGACCAGTGTTTGGGGTGAAACGCTGTTTTCGAACCCAAAAATGGAAATGTCGTTTAATTTTGTTTTCTGGGCGAGTCTATAGGTTGGCCATTCTTACATGTCAGATAATAATAATAATAATTGCAAAACAATAAGGCCACAAAGCCTCTACAAAGTTCTTTTAAAACATTTAGGGTCATACATTTGGGAAAGAAACATTTCATCAATTGTGCGTCGCATTATTTAATTTTGATGAGGGTGTCGTTAGGGTTCGAGTAGCCTGTAGCGTCATTGGGTGCATCTGTTTTTGAAGTATTTAATAAGCCTTTTTTCTCGGCAGCAAATGGGGAGCCAGACAAGGTTGTCAAAAAAATTGTGCCGAAGTGGAACAACCTTGTTCTGTTCGAAGTCACGCCATTTTCGCATCATCAGGTACGTTAAATGTTACTGTTTTAGATGACTTGGTTGAACTACACAAGTTTGGTGGCTTCTTGGGATATACCAGTCATTCACCACTAGACAGGTAGAAAACCAGCTATCGCTATGCTCTTGATGACTAACTCTCTTTACCAATGCAAAATCGCCGTGTACCTAGCGTAAGAGCCGGAGACGGCACCACAGCTGTCCCCAACGATCGCCTTGATTGGTTGACACAGGATTTGAGTTGTTGAGTTTGAGTCGTTAAGGCGACGTTTTCTCGTTCTTCCCGAGGAGCACTGGCGTGTCATATAGAGTATTCTCTCTGCTCCCTCTTATAGCAGTGGTACCCTTGGTTTACACAGATGTCGTCCTTTGCTTTCTGCCGCAGACACGTAAAATAGTGGCATCAAAACTCACCGTGTTAGTGCAAAACGCAGAGACACAGTGGTTTAACGCAGAAACGCTATCAGGTAGCGTAGCGTTGTCAACGGTAAAACTGGTCACCGTAAAATTCGGTATTTTACATATTTTACCGTAATTTTACGGACACCCATAAAATTTGTATTTTACACATTTCATTAACCTCACTTTAATACATAATTTACGTATTATTCCGGTATTTTCCGTCTTTTACCGGTATTTTACGTAGTTTGCTGGATTTCACTCACATCTTCCCGCTTGTTGCCGCGCACGCCCAAGGACGTCTAATTGAAAGAGATTTTAAAATAAATTAGAAATATTTTACGTATTTTACTTACATCTTAACACTTATTGCCGAGAAAAAGCAATCCAGGTGCGAGGGAGGCGCGAGAAAGAGGTTTGACTTTGAATTTTAAAGGGACAACACATAGATGGACGGTTGAAATCTGAAAAAAATGACAGTTGCAGGTCTGCTAGGACGAGCTTTACAGCCAAGTGCTATGTTGTTAATACATGAAGAGGTGACAACTCGCCTTCTTTTCGACAAATTGAGTACTATCCAGGACAAATTTATGTGTTCTTTCTCCCTGTGCTATAAAAATTTTTGCCAGGCCACTCCTTACTGATATGTTCGCTCGACAAAGGTGATCACTAGCCTTTGATATACTAGCTTTCAAACTTTGAACGCGATTATCTTGAAATTAGCAAAACGTGACTTGTCACCCTTATGCGCTCAGCTCTTCAGTTATTTTTGTCAATTGTTTTTATGGCACTTGCCCTTCGACCAGACTGACCAGAGTGTAGTTGGTTCTCCGATCCGACCATCATGGGGGGAGTGGCGGGATGGGGAATCCGGAATCTAGTGGCATTAAAAACTTTTGAACGGGTGATCGGAATTCAATGAAATTTGGCAGGTGGAAAGAGCTGTCGTATCAGATAGTACATTTCAGTCCTGGACTGAACCCAGTACTTGTGGGGGGAATCGGAGGGGGTCACCGGAAATCTTGTGAAACGCTTAGAGTTGAGGGATCGGGATGGAATTTGATGGGGAGAACAAGCATAGGCCCTAGATACGTTCTTGACAGACCCAGATCGTATAGGAGCTCCTTGGGAGGCGTTGGAGCCAGATGGAGGGGGTTTCCCGGAATTTCTTAGATCGTGAGTTAGGATACTTCTAGATGTGCTAAGGACGATGAAACATGGCAGGTATATTAGTGACCGGACCGAATAGATTTAAGGGTCCTAAACAATGCTCTAGGAAAGCTTCCGTTCCTGTATCCAACCATTTTGGGGGAGTTGAGGGAAGAGTAATCCGGAAATTACTGACTTCCGTAGGTTGTGAACGGGTGGTCCGATTCGAGTGAAACTTTATGGGCGACAAGAACTGATGACTTAGGTATGAAGACAATGCTTATATTAGTAATCTGGAGGAGTTTGTGGTAGGAGAGAATCCAGAAAACCTTCCAAGGATAGCCAGCATGGATGTCGGGGTGCTGGATGTTGGTATGAATGTTGGAGGTAGGAGAAGTAAAGACCACGAGCGTAAGAAAAATAAGTGGGGTTTGAATCTTTTAGAGTTTTGTGGGTATGAAAATTTGGTTATTTTGAACGGGAGGTTAGGGGAGAAGTCGGGAGATTTCACTTGTTTTTCAGGGGTTAGGCCGAGCGTAATTGATTATGTAATAGTTGATAAGCATCTTTGGCCTCGGTGTAAAGATTTCAGAATTTTGGATGTGGTTGGTTCTGACCACGTGCCCATTGGAGTTTGGTTTGTTGGACAAGGAGGGTCGGACGAGTTGAAAGATAATGGAAATGGTATTAGGCATCTTTCTAGTACAGGAGAAGATGTAAAGAAACCTTTAATATTAGGGTTGGCTGAAAATTTGGAAATGAGATTGAGAGAGTGCTTAGGAACCCCAGAAGTAGAGCAGGAATTAGAAAATTGTGTTAGATCAGCAGAAGCGGGGGATGTAGAGCAAGCGATTAGGGTGCTAGCTGAACTTGTTTATAATAAGGTAATCCCTATTGGTAAAGAATCTGCATGTGGTAAGCAAGGTAAGAGAGACGCTAAAGATTTTTTTGATAGTGATTGCGACAAGATGAGGAAGGAGGTGAGTCTGTGTTTACAATCAGTAAGGACAAGTAGTGAGGTAAAACTTAAGGATCATTTAATCCAGTATCGTAAGGCTAGGAAGGAATATAAACAATTAATTAAAAGGAAGAAAGAAGAGTCGATTATTCGGAAAAATGGAAGAATTATGGAATCATATATTGAAAAAAGGGGTGCGGCTTTCTGGAATGAGATAAAAAGTTCACTTTCAGTTTTTAAAAATGATTCAGTCCCGGAAGCTAGTACATGGCCGGATTATTATATGAGGAAAGAGGGGTCAGACCGTATTGATGTAATTTTTCCGGATGAGTTGGAGGTTAGTCTAGAAAATAATGTTTGTTACCCTTTACAAGAGGTAGATATCCGGTTGATAGCCCCAGTTACGGAACCGGAAGTTTGGATGGCTATGAAGAATATGAAAGGACGGTCAGCGCCAGGGGTGGATGGAATACCTACGATGGTTTGGAAGTGGGGTAGAGTGTATTTAATAAGTGTTCTAGCTGCTGTTTTTTCATGCGTTGTTGAAAAAAGGAAGTGGCCTGATTTGTGGAATAAATCATTAGTTATCCCGATATTTAAGAAAGGTGATAAATCTATTCATAGTAATTATAGGGCTATTCATTTAGGGAACGCTGTTAGTAAAGTATTTTGTAAAGTTTTAGATTTTCGTCTAAGAGATTGGATAGAAAAAAAGGAAGTTTTAGATCCCCTCCAGGCCGGTTTTAGGAAGGGTTATAGCACGATTGACCAAATTTTTATTTTAAGTGTTCTTGCTCGTAAGTATACAAGTCGGAGAGGAGGGAAGTTATTCGTTGCTTTTTTGGATGTTAAGGGAGCTTTCGATAATGTCGACAGAGAATTGTTGATGGTGTGTTTATTGGATATGGGCCTCCCCTCCCCATTTGTATTTGTGTTGGTTCAAATGTATAGAAGCGTGAAGTTGGTAGTGCGGGTGGCAGGGAAATTGTCGAAAAGTTTTGTGTCTAAAATGGGTTTGAAGCAGGGATGCACGCTTTCCCCTAAGCTTTTTTCTTTATATATTAATGATTTGTCAGTATTTTTAAGAAATAAAATGGCACCCATGGTTTCTGTTGATGTGGTAGAGCTTTGCATGTTACTTTTCGCCGACGATATAGTTTTGGTGGCGGAATCAAAGGAAAATCTCCAGTCTTTGTTGGAATTTGTGAATGAATATTTAAGCAAGAAAAAGTTAACTTTAAATGCTGATAAAACAGTAATGATGGTTTTCCGTAAGGGGGGGAAAATTATTAATAAGGACAGGGTAAGTTTGGATGGTAAAGATATTGAGATAAAGGAATCATTTGTTTATTTGGGGGTTAAATTAACATCGAATGGTAAGTTTGGTAAGCACGTAGCCAGTGTTTTGGTAAAGGGAAACAGATGTGTAAACGGTATTCTGCGTAGTAATTTGAAAGATATTAAGGACATGAAGTTTCATAAAGAAATTTTTAATACGAAAGTCACATCGTGCATGCATTATGGGGCCGAGTTGTGGGGTTTTAACGCAGGTGCTAGGTTAGAAGTGGTACAAAATAGATATTTTAAACGAGTTATAGGGTTATCAGAGAAGAGTTGCAATTTAGTTTTAAAAGGTGATCTAGGATTATTTTCGTTACGTAGCAGTAGGCTTGTCCGGATGGTAAGATTTTGGGAAAAAATAATTAGTTTACCTAGAATTAGACCTTTAAAAGCTGCGTATTTAGAGGCTCTTAGAGACCCTTCAGGTGATTCATGGCCACTCCAGATAAAAAGTATCCTTGACCAATGCGGGATATCTGATAAGTGGTGTGAAGGCCAGGGTCCAGGGGCCACCGAAGGCGAGGTAAGTAAGGTGGTTCAACGGGTCCTACAAGACCAAGAAATCCAAAAATGGCACCATGAGAAGGATTCTAAATCATCGATGTACCTTTACGCCAAGGCCAAAGAGTGTTGGGGTTTAGAAATGTTTTTTAAGGGAGGGTTATCTTCGGAGGAATTAAAATTGATTGTTAGCGCTCGTAGTGATAGCCTCCCCCTGGGGATTCGGAGAAAATATATGGGAAGTGTAAAGGGGAGGTCTAGTGGTCTTTACTTCTGCCCAATGTGTGGTTGTGTGGACGAGAATTTGTTTCATTTTATGTGTGAATGTGTGGAATTGAAGGATTTGAGAGTTGAAATATTTGGGGAGCAAAATTTCGGGGAAGGTTGGTTGGTGGAAAAGTTAAAGGATAAAAGTTTGTTTGGGGTTAGGCAGCTTGGAAGGTTTTTGCGGATAGGCTGGAAGCATAGAGAAGAGTTTTTGTAGTTAAGATTTACCAGAAGAGTTGATGTTTGTTTTTTATTTGGTTTGTATTTTGTTTTGTATGCGATGGCCCTCGGGCTCTAAGCAAATATATCATATCATATCATATCATATCATGTGTCCGAACCAGATGCAGCCATGGTTGGGGCAGTTGGAGGGGGGGGGGAGGGGATCCGATAACTTTGTGACATGCACAAAAACCAAACGAACGGGCCGAATGGGATTTAGGTTGGACAGAACCGATTATATGCGGACTAGATTCGTTATTTGGCGTTCGGACCGGGTCCAACCACGGTAACTAGGAGGATAAAACGGGAACCGGAAATTTCCAGATATGCTTCGATTCGAGTCAAACTTAATGAACGGGAAGAAGAAATGTCAGACATGCGACGTTTATGTACGAGCCATACAGTGGGCGGAGTTGGAGGGGGAGTCCTGTAAATTTTGTGGCCGCATAATGGTCAAACGAGTTGAGCGATTTGAATGAAACTTAAAAGTAGAGAGATGCTAGACAGAAAATGACATATTTTAGGGTCCAGACCGGATCCGAGCACGGTGGGGGGGGGGGTGACTGGAAAATCTGGAAAACTGCTCAGGTTCGAGTGGAACTTGATAGTTGGTGAGAGAAGAAGCTTTCGATCATCCATTTATGCGTCTGAACCATATTTGGCTGCTTTAGGGGGAGTTTCAGTTGGGGGGTACCGGGAAAAGAGTGGCAGGTCTAGGGATCAAACGAGTGGATCTAAACTTGAAGTTAGAAAATTCGTTTGTCCTAGATCATGCAAGGCGATGCCAGAAATGCTCAGTCTCGATTGAAACTAGATATCCTATTTCTAGGTCCGAACCTAGGGAGTTGAGTGTATTTTGTGATGTTCTCATCTGCTTTCTTGCATCACCTACTCGTAAGAAGTACCATATGAGCTCGTAGCTCTTATTTTACTTACTCGGCCTATGTTAGGTTGGTCGTAATGTCCAGTTGTAAATTTTTGTTAGACTAGTCATTTATGCACAAAGATTAGGCAGAATATACCTTATGCTACCTTTCGTTAGGCTAGTGCTGAAGGCGGATGAGGAGTATTACGTCATTATTAAAGTTTAACTGAACAGGCAACTTATTTTTACATCTTAGATTCAAGTACATTGAATTATTACAACACCTATTGGGGATTTTCATTCTGTCCACAGCAGTCTTCAGTAGGGACGTTGGGAATGTGGACGTTTTCCCGTGGTGAATCCGTCCACAATTCGCCCGCGAAAATCACTGCACTATCACTATCACTATCTAGCACTAGTTTTTGGCACTGCAGACTGCAGACACTTCTTTGTTTATCTGATACACAATTTATTTACTCGTTTGCTGCTGGTATTGTTGCCAAATGTTCCAGGCACCATAGAGATATCACAAAAACGGGAAGAGCGGCAAGCACAATGGGATAATCGATTATTTGGAAATATCAGAAAAACAAACTAACGCTTTTTCATCGGGTTTTCAAGATTATATAAGCGAACAAGTGATGGGTAACTAGACTGTCGTATCCTAGCCCTTTTCGGTTAAACTTTAACTGGTCGAAGTATTTGCTGACTTTATGGCACTTAGTTTTTTTTTGCCGGATTTGGGTGACGAGAAGATATTTCTTCCATCTATTTTTATTACTACATTACTTTAATCAAAATTATAATCGCTGTTCGTGCTTGTATCCAGTACTTCATAAATAACTGGAAATAATGTTTGATTTTTTATGAAGTGCAGGAAAAGTAACACGCGTATTTTTCCTTATTATCTTAATACACAAATTTCATCAGCAAGAAATAAATATTTTCTTCTTCTCAATTCTGTGAACTACTCTGAAACACCAGTAATTACAGTATTTCCCTGGATTACCTTATTTTACCAAGTCTAACTTACCGGGTTTTTACAGGGGTTTTATTTTACGGTATTGTTTACAACACTGCTGTCAAAACCAACCTGGCTTCTTTGGGCGTTAGCTAAGTTCCTATTAGCCATTCTCGTCCACTTGCTGAACAAAAGTCAATATAAGCGAGTCGAGTAGCTGCTTGAGGGCGCCTGAGATCATATGAGTGGTTGCATTTATCTTTATTTATTTATTCATTTATTTCCCTCAGAACTGAGGAGTACAAAATAATGTATAAAAAGAGCTATGCCTAAACCACCTGGTCCATTCATTAACACATAAACACTATAAAAAATACACACGATGTCGACAACTAAGTTACAATTATGTACGCACTATTTTATTCACTTGTTAAATTGCTGTTATGTTTTATTATTTAGCTAAAACGTTCGCCCACCTCTTGTCTCCTAACAAACGTTACCAGTTACATGAAGTGGCGGATTCACTTTACTAAGAATCTGCTACACTGTACAAAAAGTCTTGCAGTATTTGCTACTGGGGTTAATCTTGTCTCTACTAAGATAAGATTATCTCTAATTCGGATTAATCTTATCCCAGTAGAGATAAGATTAATCCCAGCAGCAAATGCTGCAGATAACTTTAATCCTTACTCGGGAAACTTCTTCCTGTGCAAGTGTGAGTACGGATATCTACGTCACACTGGATGGAGTTGAACAGGCTTCCGATAGCTAGTCCTGGCATTGGCGCTCCGTTTGTTTGTTGCTCTTATTTTTCCTTTTCCTCTGTTTTTATTTTCCTCTTTTTTTATTTTCCTCTGTTTTTACGCTTTTGACTGAGGACTAAAAATAAATGGCTCCACTCTCAGTTTCAGAAGAGAACACGAGGATGCGCGGTTTCAACAGATAATTCGTAACAAATAACACTTCGGATGACATCTGTTGTGTTTGAAAACGTTATGCATGAAATGTTATGCATAACAAGTTTTGTTAGGAAGAGCCAAAACGTCATCTACTGACTCTATTCCCTATCGCCATGATGTCAGAAAACTCAGCAGATACTTTTTCGCGGTTTTTCGGTTCTTCCTGATGGTAACGTTTATTATGCATAACATCTTGAAACACAACAGATAACATCCGAAGTGTTATCTGTTACGCATTATCTGTTGAAACCGTACCAACGTCGTGTTATCTGTTATGAAACTTCTGACAGTGTAGATAAACATAGATTGATAATGGCAGATTCAACGAATTTTTTCAAAAAATGCATTAAAAAAAAAAATTGGATCTTATGCTGAATACAGTGTGTGTATTTCAGGTGTAATTTTTATTCCTTGTCCTAATTACATTACCATAAATCAAACTTGCAAGCAATAGCGATGAGTATCCTGTGACATGATTAGTTCAGTGCAGTGAGCTAAAAGAGTAACCATTTCCAGGTTGCCGAAGTGCTATCAGACAAAGTCCGCCTTTCAATCAGTGGCTGGTTTTACGGAAAGTCACTGGAAAGACCTCCCTTACAGCCGGAAGCACCCCGGATTTCGGAGAAGCCGAAAGTGACAGAACAGGTACGAGTTTTTCATGCTGAGGATTCGAATCCGGCCTTAAAACATATCAAAGGATTTAAATGGTCTGAAGAGACAAACAAGGAGTGATGCCGAAGGCAGATGAGAGGGCTAATTTCCTTCCCAAAGAGCCATTTCTCTTTTGAAGAGAAGCGCTTCCACTGAATTGGGATTTGATTGCCTAAGCACAAGCTTAAAAACTAGGGAAATGGAAACTGCAAGGATGTAGCTTAGGTATTCGAGCAGATTCGTGGTACTGAGGGTTTGGAGTCCGAATCCGGCCTGACAAGCAGAAGATTCGAAAAGGACGAATCCTGGATTGGAATCGATTCGGATTCGCCCATCTAGGCTGTAGCTGCGTTATCCATCCCCGGACTGCTGACCGGTGGTCCTGCTTTTTTACCTAAAAAGTGTTTTTGTATTCACTGGTGACTACCCCCTACAACACGTTTTCGGACTAATCAGTGTCTGGTCGCTCCTCGCCGGTACGGACCAACCAGAACCTGCTCAGGAACCTGCTCAACTTTCTAATATCACCACGTAGAAAGGAGCAAAGGATAAGCTCTAATTTCTTTAGCAGTAAGAGAACTTTTAAAGTTTAGGAGACCCATCTGATATCATTTCTCTTCCTCACTCCCAAGTGTAAGAAATGGAATGATAAACTCAGCTGAAATCACGAACAGAAACGGGAAGAAACAATAGATGGCAGCACTTTCGGACCCGTGGAAAAATGACACTTTTTTGTCTCTGCTTTCTTTTTTATTTATCACTCAAAGAAGACATATTGGCTGTGAGGCCAGGGAACTACCACACATATTTTGCGCTTATCGATTTTAGTCCGTGTTCAGTTCTAGTGCCTGTATTCTTGCCTGCTAGAACGGAGCTCTCCACTCGAAAGCCGAAACATGGTTTGATGAAACGAAAGCTTGACTGCGTAATTTCAGATAGTCCTCTCTGACATAGACCATACAACTCTACTTTACTTCACACACTGTAGGCTCTGGCTCAATGACAAGCGAAACCATCCTTTTTGGCTCCAGGCCAAGTGCAAAGCAAATATCCACGATTATATTTATCCCTCGCACATCATCTTAGAGGGATAACTAGCTAATCAGGAAAAAAGAACGGAAATCAGGTTTTTCATTTCTTTTGCAATGAATGGTCAGCTTGGCTTCAAACCTTATATGCCTATAATTAACTGACGTCTTGTATCTAGGAAGATGACTATTTTGACTGGATCAGCCCCTCGTACATGAATCCTGAAGCCCAGGGCGACATCCAGCAGCATTTCGAGGAACACTCTGAAATCCAACTCCAGGATTTCCTCTCCGAAGATATCCACAAATCCCTACTGGAATCCCTCGATTCCCTTGATAAACCAACCTCGTGGCAGCATATCGGACCACCACATAAGAGGTCATATGAGGTACCACAGAGCTCAACAGATATGATGGAAAGAGCGAGGGACTTCTTTTCTTCTGAGTTGATGCTGCTACTGTTGTCAAATATGACGGGGCTGAAGCTTCATCCGCTGGCGCCGGATTCTTCGGATGATGAAAGTGAGGAGGAGCAAGAAAATGGGGAAGGATCGAGTAAACGGAAGAAAGAAAGAAGCGGGAATGCTTCAAAAAAAGCTAGACTGAGTAAGTTGTCTCTTACGCTGTCAGAAATTTCATAACAGGAAACAGGTGGCGCAGTTTCAACATTCAACACTTGGGTAATCTATGGTGATTTTGGAAACGTTATGCATTAAAAGTTACATTATCAAACATTACCACATACAGAGCCGAAAAAGCATCTGCTAACTTCTTTGTTTGTCGTCGGGATATCGGAAAAGTCAGCAGATGCTTTTCCGGCTCGTCCTGGCAATACTTTTTGTGCATAACGATTAATATACATTTCAAAGTTACAATAGATTACATCCCAAGTGTTCTTTGCTGAAACTGTGCATCCTTGTGTTATCTG
Source organism: Branchinecta lynchi (assembly GCA_023053575.1). Taxonomy (NCBI): domain Eukaryota; kingdom Metazoa; phylum Arthropoda; class Branchiopoda; order Anostraca; family Branchinectidae; genus Branchinecta; species Branchinecta lynchi. Next base: position 6,784,986 of record JAKZAP010000020.1, on the reverse strand, counting down.
TTATGAAACTCCTGACGGTGTAGTGTGCTTCATTCATTCCACGGAACCCAAGACTTTACGCATGATCAGTCAATCACTCAAATCTAATTCCAAAATAGCATTAAACCTAGAACAGGTCAACATGCGAAAGAGTAAAACGACAACATATTCACTAATGCACTTTACAAGATATGACCTGACAAAAATGCTGGAAAAAACCTGTGTAAAAATTGGGTGGACGAATTGAGAGGATGCGGCAAGAACCAAACAACCGCACTAGCTGGCACCATTCTGGATAGTTTTCCATACATCTGATATTAGAAGTATTTGGAAGCACGTTTTATAAATTTGCTAAATCCTTGCTTGGATAGCAACTGTGGTGTGGGATCGTCGTTATAAACGCAAACATGGTATTAGAGGACCAAATGAGGCTATTTTAGAGCGTTGGGCTCGATTCCAAAATCACTTAACCCTCTAGACAGACGCAAAGTAATAGTTCTCAAAAGTTAAAATTATATTTTGTGTTTGTTTTCTTTTTTCTCCAAACTCCGACAGTAACATTCTATTCAAATATGGTCAGCTCGTTACTCTTTTTGTGTTCCCTTTTCTAATATTCGTATTGCTTTGCGAACTAGCAGACTGAAGTATTTTTTAAGTTTTAAAGTACCTAACAATCGGGTTGAGTCATTTTAAAGGCTGGTGACGTCCGAGACTTACTTTTTCGAACGAGGGCTCTTATCTAAGTTTGTCAGAGCCTAAAACCCAAGAACTAATAAATACCAGAACCTCCGTCTTCCTATCTCTGTAATATGACCATGCGGAGTCGAATAGATTCCCGATACCCTGACCGATGCAGACGAGCCGAGGGCAGGAATTACGCGGAACGTCACAGTTCGTCCCTCTACAAACAGCTATATCGCTGTAAATCTCCGTAGAATAAATTATGAGACTAAAAGCGGATTGGTCGCCTACTGTTGTGACGTCACATGTGACTCGCTGCAGAGCAGTTCAGCACGCCTACTGCACTTTTTCCTCTGATAATGCGCAGCGGCGAAGAGGAAAGTAGATGGAGATCAGCTCACAGCTCAGCAAGTACCTGTAGCTCTGTTGAGTTTTGTCGCAGTATCCATAGTTGCTGCAGGTGAATGTTATTGAATGAATGATGATTATATTTATGAAACTCGGTCTTCACCTTCCAAATATTTCTTCAGAATTCCAGACATCCGTTTTCGTCTAGAGGGAACCGGAAGGTGAAGAAACATTTGGGAGTAAAGGAATGTCTGACAAGCGAGATTCCAGAATCTGGAAGTGTCATAGAGGCAATACATTTTATAGACACAATAAATAGGCTAGCTAGGAAATATGGGACAATAGTAAATTAATATAGATGGCAAGGGACTTGTACAGTGACTAATACCATAAACTATTTTTCGAATATAATTTAGAAGTCTAGGACTCCCTCCTTTATTATTTTCCGTGACATGGGGATGTGAACTGGTTAAATGAATTTGCCTTCGGGCGGGATCACTGTTCCTATGGGGAGCTTCTACCAGATTATCGTAGTGGTTTGCGAACTCTGTTCACAAGCCCCTTGGTAGCTCAGTGGTAGAGTGACTGCCTTGTAAGCAGAGGGTCCTGGGTTCAAATCCCGGCTGAGGAGCATTTTTGTCTATCAGTTCACTACTTATAAAATAGTAAAATTATCTATCATCATTATCATGGAGATCTCTGGAAGTCTGGGTGAATTCTTGCTTTAACCCGTCCAGTAGCACAAGAAGGGAGTACCAGCAAAATAGAGACGACAAACTTCTCTGTTGTAAAAACGCCAGCTATTGGTACTTGGGTGTTGTAGTAGTGCGCGAAATTGCGTCTCCGCTGCAGTTGTGAATTCTGTGTTGCCTTGTCAGTTTGCCACAAAATGATTTCTTTTTCAGCCGCAGGTTCTAGGGCAGGTACTTGGCAAATCTAAAATACTACATTATGCCATTTCGGCTAATTTGTATGAACCGCTGTCAGTATATGCTTTAAGGGATAGATTATATTCGAATAATCTGATTTTCGGGTGTTGACTAAATTGTGTCGGAATTCCATACAGTCGTTACGTAAATAAATAATGAGGTCGAGTGATTGAGGACTCAACATAAGATTTGATTGTTCCTAGTTCGTTTTATAAATGTATACGCGACCGGCGCTTCGCTGGCCGCTGGTCTCTTTATAAATATATTAAAATATATATATATTCGCCAATAGGAATAAACTACTGTTTTTTCGTTTTCTGAGGTAAAACAGATCAAATGGATGTGACGTCACGCGTGTATGGAATTCCGATCCAACTTAATTTAGACCGATTTTCCACTGGGATAGAGAAAAGATATCTTGTCCAAAGCTGGGTTTCGGAGAAATGTTGAAATTAGGATTTTCGCGAAGTTGTCACGTCTCAGCAGCATAAAACCTACTCCGCAAACCGCTTTTGCGTTTGATACAACATAAAAACAAGAACATGGAAATTCATGGTTCTTGAAATTAACGTTTGTGCTTAAAGTATGCACCAGAACGTGGACGATCTAGTCCCAAACTTAACTTCAACAATCTTCAGACACAAACTAACCATCGATGGACGAATCCGATCATGAAAGGATTTGAATCCGAATCCAGGGCTAGGTAATAATCCGATTCCGAATCTACCATTTCATGCTGAGGATTCGAATCCGGCCTTAGCAAAAATCAAATCATGTACATAGGCTACAGTTTGAAAGTTGCAATTAGAGCTGACAAATAACAGTGATGTCTTAGGCAAATGAGACGGTTAATCGGACGATGTAAACCATATCTCTAGGTTTTCACGTGTGCTTGTTATAGTATGGGTTTCCTCTCGTCAAGCAGGAATGAACTTGAGGCTGGTTAAGCATAATACCTTAAACACAGTGTGTAAAAACTGGGAAAAGATTGAAAATTGGAGCGGATTCGTTGGCTTCAGGGTTTGAAATCCGAGCCTCGCTTTTGTTGCATGCTGCAGGTCCACTTCTCGGCCGATTCCGGGATGATTCTTTCTACATCAGTGTTTGCACTGCAGTGCTTCCGAGGAAGACGGCAGCGCTTCTCGAGAATCACGGACTTGCTCCCCGACCAAGTCCGTGCTTCCCTGCAAGGTGCTGCAGCGCTGCCGCTTCAACCAAGAAGAAAGTGAATCCAAAAACGTATGTTGTGCAAAAGCAAAGAAGTGCTGCAGCAGCGATGCGGGCAGCGCCATTGCAACAAAAACGAAGCTCCGGTTCCGTATCCAAAACCAGCCTGACAAGCAGAAAATTCGAACCTGGCCAAAAGGACGAATCCTGGATTCGGATTCACCCATCTTTGAAACCAACCGTCTTTTATGGGTCAATACCGCCAAGATTTCAGGCATGAAATATTCGTGTCCCAATAATAGCCTCGTGTCCTCAAGTCTAGTGATCAATTTCGAGCAAGTCAGAGGAGCAGAGGAAAGCTGAAACCGTTTCCAAAGCGCGAAAGCTGCTTCGAAAAAGGTACGCAATTGTTCTGCAGCGGAAAATGTTGCACGAAAACAGTTGGAATGCGATTCCGGCTTCTCTTTCCAGCTCACGGAAAAGGTGGTCAAAGTTGAGACATCCGAGGTTAAAAATGGACGAAGGATATAAAGGAAATAAAGTAAACTGCTAAAAAAAAAATGACGAAACTCCCTCCAGCTCAGGCATCTCAGTGGTATATCAATATAAGGTTTGAAGACAAGCTGGCCATTCGTTACAAACAAAATAGAAAAAACGAGATTTTCGTGTGTTTTTTTCTTGATCAGCTAGCTATCCATCTAAGATTATATTCCCATAAATCTTTCCGACTTCGAAATTTGGAGTACATGAACAACTTTACTTTACAGGTCCAGAACCAAATTTGACCGAACAATCGGGAGAAGCCAGTGAGTCTGCTCCGGATATTTTCGTTGAATGGCGGAAATTCCAGCATGGTGCCTATACACTACTTCACGATGCTGCCACCTCAGAATCTAAACATTCGCTGATGCTTATTTATTATGTGACGGATGAGGATTGGAACCCCGAGTTCGGAGGATTCTCATCATTCGTTGCGAAGGGAGAGAATGAGGAGGTAATTATCGGAGGGTTTTGCCAAAAAAAAAATCATTTCAATAAGCTAGGTGATTTTCATCAACAGAACACACATCGACACAATGTACAAGACCAAAGGTGTCGATAGGATCCCAAAATTGAATATTTAATGGACTTAGTTATCCATGACAAACGAATCTTGTAGATTTCCGGTCTTCGCCAGACACCTTTAAAATTTGGTATTTATCCTCAATCGCTTGAATATGGACAAATAAAATGTTTCCGATTTTGGTATTTTTTTACAACTTGCGGCCAAACAACTAGTCAGATGAGAAAATCAAGTTCAGATATGGATTCAGCGTGCATGTTTACCCCATTATCTCAGTAGATTATAGGCGTATACATTCAAAGTAATTTCCTATGCTGAGAATGCGCCGTGTCGACGGCCACGCAAATTTTTTCTGGAGTAAAGTGCCGTTGCGAGAGTTAATGCACAGATGGGTTTTTTTTGTTCCAGGGAATTATAATTGGAATGCAGTAGCCGTATGCTCATGTCGGGAAATTGGAAAAGTTGAGCTGCCATGCGTTTGAGCTTGCCATTCAGTGGATATTTAAAGCAGCAAAGAAGCTCATGCCCAAGTTCATTGTCTGCTGCTCTACAAACCGTTTTACACTTTTGTATTCCAGGATTGTGCTGCGCACTCTCCACTAGCCAAAATGTTTTTCGTTGTTTTTTTTTTGGGGGGGGGGGCAAGGTATTTACCGACTGACTGGTCATTACCGACTGTTTTTGCAGGAAAAACGATTGTTTTCAGGAAAAAGGACTGTTTTCAAGAAAAACGACTGTTTTTAAGGAAAAATTACTGTTTTGACGAACAATCGGCTGATTTTAAGAAAAACTGTGCCGACTCAGATATTTTTTACCGACTAGGCGACAACATTGGGGAAGGTGTCCCCCCCCCCCCCCCATAAGTGACGCCCCTCCTGCGCACGCCTGATAACCAGCTAATGAAGAAACGTCAGATGAGGGACCTGTGACAATACGGGATTTATGTGTTTAAAGAAAGATAAATATTTTACTAGCGATATTAGAGTCATGGATGCTTTAGGAGACGAGGAGCAATCACGTGTTAGAGACGGCGTGCCATTTTTTTTTTTTTTAAATCAGTATCTTTAATTTTTGCAGCTGCTAACGGTCTTCCCGAAGAGTAATTGCCTTGCCTTGGTGTATTGCTGCCCAGCGACATTGTCTTTCGTGAAGTATATCAACAATAAAAGTGGAAATAGGAGATACTTTTCACTAAACGGATTTTATACACAAATCGGAGGCCATAGTGCTAGTGATAAGGAAGAGCACAGTGAAAATGATCAAGAAAGTGACTCAAGTTCTGAAGAATAAAGTCGTTGACTGGTTGTTGTTTTTTTGCGTTTTCCTCGCATATTATCGCCGTTCGCCGGGAAACCCACAGCGTTTGTTTTGTCTCAGGGACTCACTCCCCGCTTTCTCGCGAGTCTCCATGGAGGAGAATGCTCCGATTATCACCAACAAGAGCTGTAAGCTCATATGGCAATTGCAACTGTATGTAGTAGGTAAGGGCTCTGTCAGATTAATCGGGTCCCTGGTACGCCTGCCAAGTTTCGCCTTGAAAAACGCCATCACAGGAATTCCGGAAGTCCCCCCTCCACCCCCCCCCCCCTCCAAGTGTCTGGATCCAGTCAAACTGTGCGAACGATTTATTTAGAATAAATTATTGTTCTTCCCAGCAAGTTTAACTCCGATCCCTCCATTCTAACCGTTTCTTGATATTTCCGATCACCCCCTCCCAAGTCCCAACTCCCCATAGCTGTTGAGTCCGCTATCGTAAGCTGAGATGAATCATTTGATAAAAAAAAAAACTTTTCGACTTTGCAGTTAACATGTGCACTCTAAGGGAGCCTTAACTTCATTTGTATGCAAAACCCTTGAGGCTAAAATGATAATGGGCTCATGGGGGTCATGGAAATGTACATTTCGCTTGAAAGTATTTTTCTTACCTTGTGGTCAAGGTTGGTACTTTGAGGAATAGTCGGATTTGGAAAGTTGCGACTTCTAAGCCAATCTTGTGTCCAGTCCAATTGTGTAAACGATTTATCTGGGGCAGATGCTTGTTCTTCACCTCAAGTTTCACTCCGATCCCTTAATTCTAACCGTTTCTCGACATTCCCGGTCTCCCCCACCCAACTCCCCCATAGCTAGCGAATCCGGTCCGAACTTCAGATGAGACATCAGAGATATGTCCTTTATCCAGTTAAGTTTCATTCCAATCCGATCACCCGTTCAAAAGTTATGCACTACTCAATTTTCCAGATTCCTCCTCAATCCACCCCCCCCCCCCCCCAGATGGTCGGATGAGGAAACTGATTATTTCCAAGTTAGTTTGGTCGGGTCCCTGATATGCCTGCCAAGTTTCATCGTCCTGGCACATCTGGAAGTACCCGAGCTCGAACAAGTGTGGAAAAAAAATCCGGACCGACAGACGGAATTGCGATCGGTATATGGCTCTTGAGCCAGAGGGTGCAAGTGCCATAAAAAGGGACTTCCTTTCAGATTCGGTGGGGAGTTGGTGGTGTTGTTGGTTTTCTGTAAATCAGATGTTAGTGATGGTTAGAAGGTATTTCTGTAATCAATGTTGAGTATGGTTTTGGGATAAGCCTGATTTAGGGAAAGAAACATTTATTTGTTGTGATTATGATTTTTTTTTTACACAAATGTAAAAGTAAGTTCAAAAAATTAAAATATACAAAAGTGAAAACGAAGTAGGCCATAACCTTTCCTGACTATTTGCGTCTCCTGAATATTTTTTTGTCATTTATAAAAATTCATGTAGAGTCATTTCGCGTTCATGTTACGGCTCTCTACCCAGTATTGCGGTATCGGGCAAACAGGCTTTATGTTTGTGTATACTAATTTAAAAGTTGAGAAAATCTTCGGCGGATGATCGAGAATCTTGCCAGGAATTCCCGTTTTAGCGCTCCAAGTCGACTAGTTCTCGAAACCATTCAGGAGTAGCCATGGCCAACCATCTTATTTTTCAAAGGACCAACAACACCAGCAATTCCCAAAATTGATTTCTTACCAGATCTGAATTGAGTCAGATTTCCTGGATGTGGCTGGGAATTTTTCGACCACAAATATGGGATTCAGGGGGCAGCAGAGACTAAAATTCCCGACATCAACCCCCCGTGGGGTGGTCCCTTTTTCAGCTAATGTCCAAATTTAAATTGGGTGGTCTTTTGCCAGAATCAAAAGGTCCAAATTTAAATTTGGTGGTCTTTTGGCCAGAATCAAAAAGTCCGGATTAAAATTGGGTGGTCTTTTGTTGGAATAAAAAGGTCCAAATTTAAATTGGGTGGTCTTTTGTGAGAATAAAAGGGTTTTACCTTAAATTCAAGAACATTTTAGCCGATATGGCCTAATGTTAGTGATATTTCAACCAAAGTACCTTAAATAAAGTGGTATTTTAGCCAAGATGTATCAACAGCGATATGCTGATCACTTTTCCGTCGGTCGGTCGGTTAGTCCGGCGTTTGCGAGTTAGGGTACTTCCAGATACGCTAGGACGATCAAACTTGGCATGCGTATTAGGGAACCTACCAAACTAAGTTGGAAATAGTCACTTGCCCGATCCGACCATTGTGGTGGGAAGGGAGGGGAGCCGGAATTTAATTTGATATTTGGAAAGACGTCATGCCTCTGATGTCCCATTTCAAGTCCGGACCGAATCCGATGAATGTGGGGGGGGGGGGGGGACCAGAATTCAGGTGATCGCAAGTTAAGGTACTTCCAGAAGTGCAAGGACGATGAAATTTGGCTTGAATATTAGAGACTTGACATGATTGGCTTGGAAATAGTCGGTTCCCTGACCCGACCATCGTGGGGGGGGGAGTGGAGGGAGGGGGAGAATCCTGATTCTTGAGGTATCTGTAACTTTTGAACGGGTGATCGGATCTTAATGAAACTTGATATTTGGAAAGACCTCATGTCTCAAATGCCGTATTTGAAGTCCGGATGTAATCTGATGAATGTTGGGGGGGGGAGGTGGAGGGGAGAGCTGGAAATCTTGTGACACGCTTAGAGTGGAGCGATCGGGATGAAACTTGGTTGGAAGAACAAGCACAAGCCTTAGAAACATCAGTGACAGAACCGGACCGGGTTCGAGCACTGTGGGGGGAGTTGGAAGGGGGTCCGGAATTCTGGTGATCGTAAATTAAGGTACTTCCAGATGTGCTAGGATGACGAAACTTCTTCATTCACATCCCAGTACGAGAACTTGAATACATGCTAACAATCTTGCAAGTACCATATGAACTTATAGCTGCTGTTTTCCTAATAATTCTGCCTTTTGAACATACACCATCCCCCCACTGAAGACCGGCGTTGCATTTCAAGGTAAGTTACGACGACCTCAGGATTCACTGTCTGTCTCATTGGACGTTGAAACCTTGGACCCGAAAACGAATGAAGTTAGATGGTCAGCTTGGCTTCAAACTTTGTGAACCTTCCAAAAACATGACGTATAGCCTCGTTAGTCAAGAAACGTCGACTGACCTCGTCTGGGTAATTTGCACCTTAGAGACGAAGTGAAGAAGGCTTTGCTCGCAACCCCGCTGCCCGGATGAAGAAACTGCGGACAAACACCTTGCCCGCGCAGGCAAATGTAGCACCCCTGAGCACACCAAAAACAAGCTCGAGCACATCGAAGGTTTCCACCGGCACGGAAGCAGGTGAAATCCCTCCTAGCTTCAACTCCTGATGCCCTTTATGAAAGAGCAAAATTCATTGCAATTCTTGGTTCGTCAGCTGCTTTCGCTTGGGAGACTTGCACAGCTTGTGACCTCATACTAGGATATAAGTGAGTGAGTACGCAATTCACACCTGGGTCTGGAAGACAAAATATGATTTGAAAATGGGTAATTTAATTGTGTTTCAACGAATTAGGTAACACCAAATTCAATATTTAGGAGCACGTTAAGTAACATCAAGCAAGAATCACGGTAAGATCAACCAACGGGCCAGTCACAGAAGCATCGATAACCTTTATAATCCATCTAAATGAGAGCAAGTGCACTGGAGTGGCTTGACCGGAAACGTAGACGTGTCAATCAATCTATACCAACTCAAACATACAGTCAAGCATCTGTCTGTTTGTAGGGAGTGAAATCCGATCTGGCTTGGTTTAATGGATGCTTTTATTTTACGCCAGGAATCTTCCGTCACGAAGACCACAAAAAGTAAAAGAAACACAGTATTTAAAGGCAACTTTGGCAGAATAAAAACACTTATGATAGATAGAATGTAAAAGTTCACATGAAATAGCTCCGACTATTAAAGCACATATGTTCCGCCGATCACTTTACGTTATGACCACACTGGTATGCATCAATAAGATTCCTTACTTAGGCAACTAAACATTCGCGAGACATCGATGAGTGCGATCGGGTATCCAAGGTCATGGTCACTGGTGCTGAAATCTGTAGCATGGTCCATGACCAAGGTCGACCCTCCTTCAAAAGATGAAGGAGATGCTTCTATTCTTCTTCAGACATTGCCAAAACTACCTCTCTGTTCTTGGACATCCTGCTCTACGAGACTGGCTTTAAATACAGGTGTATGGTCTGTGATTTATCTGAAGTCTATCGGAGTGCACAGGATCTTAGCACTGTATGTTCTGTCAACGGTCTCCCCTCTTTGTTACTTAGAAGCTTGAAAGATTGTGTAACCATATGTGTGTCGCACACCTGACTCTCTGTCATGAAAAGCACTATCATATTGTAGCCCTTTGCAGTCTATATGCTCGAAAGAGACGAACACGAAATATCTCTTACACGCGAAATATCACCAACACACTTTCTTGTGACGCAGCCTTCCATAACCAACCTCGAACTCCTGGCTTCCCAGAAGGAACGAAAAAGTGGTGATGGTATCTCGAAGCTGAGTTTAATTCCTTTGCACACCTGTTTCATAGACTGATTGCACTTAATACTCCACCTCTGCCTTTTTTACACTATAAGCAGACTTGACATTCTTAAGCATTGGAACTTGACTCCTGGTCAGGTGCTCTTATTGGCGCTGGGCCTAAAGGTCCAATGAATAACGAACATTGCACGGGGTTCACCTACTCCTTCTTGCTGCCAAGGCAGAGCTTCCATGTGTAGATCCTTTAGGGGAAAATATTACATTTGGACTTCAATCTGCATTGGTTGATGATTGAATGGGCGTCCCCTATTCCTTCATGCAGACACTTTAAGAGCTTCTATATATTCCACATGATTTTAAATTTTTCAACTTGGACCTTCATTCTTAGTCACACTATCTGACAGCCTACTTCTGTATCCATCGCTGAGTCACTGATGATGCTAGTCCAGGCGGTACTGTTTCTTGATCACTGACTATGCCCTGGAAAGAACATCAAGTTAGACCCAAATAGCCAACTTCAGAAGATAATAAACTTATGCTGCTGAATGGTTTTAGAAGTATTTTTATGGTGACAACCTACTCTTCACCTATCAAGCTAATATATGGACTCTTTCTTCTTAATAGCTTCAAGGTAGAAACTACTTTATTCTGACATGACAATAACTACATGCTAGACTAAAAGTAGGTATATTAGCATCATCCTCTCCTTAAACTCAGAAGTAAGAATTGCTAAGTTCACAAACTCCTGTCTGTTTGTCTGACATTGTGAGCTGCATTGCCTGTTCTCGTGATGCTTATATTTTGCCATCTGTAAATCTCTTTCTGGTACACAAAGTGCAATTCTTTCAGGATTTTTGGAAAGTCCTAAATGTATAAGACAATGTTTTGTCATTCTGGAAGAGCAGTTTGAGAGATTTGAAGAGACTCTCATTCATAACTAGATAAGAAAGTGCCAGATTGCCTAGGTTTGGGCTGCAGGTAGTTGGCAGACAAGTACCAGAAATATTCCCAGTGGATGTAACAATTTCACACATTACTGACTAAAATAAAAATTCTCACACAACTGTGGATTCGACAAACTGACAAAAGCTATGTTAATTGTTGCAGATCTTGATCTGCAAACCTATCAAGCTATCTTATGGACTCTTTCTTCTTAACAGCTCCCAAATGCAACTACTTTTGTGGTGACTGAATGGTCACTTCCTTAGAAATACATGTTGTTTCGCTTTTTTCATGCTAAAACTACAGCGAATCTCCTCTAGCCTAGTGGGCAGGCTTTCGATGACAAATGGGCAGAAATCAAGCTTTAATTCCTTTGCTTTGCCAAGCTCGAATGAAGCAAGTGAACTTTAAGTGCAGGAGCCAAGGCAGTCACACACAAATCCTCATTTTTTATGGCATGGTGTCCCAACCTCTAGGCATGCCCCAACGTATTGGCATTGTGCTCATACATTGGGGGTACCATGCCCTGCAGGAATGGCCCGATACCCCATGAAAATCTGTTGAATTGAAAATCTGAAATGGAAATTAGCTATTCAAAAAGGGGGTACCATGGCATTGCTGCAGGACATGGTGCCCCAACATACGAGCACCATGCCCATGCATTGGGGCATGTGTCCCAAGAACTCAGTATTTCCGTAGCCTGAAATTATAAGAATTAAGGCATACTGATATTAAAATTTCTCCATTGTTATTACTTAATTTTTCTTTTCGAGACATTCTAAAAACTCCCAGATTAGGGGAGGGGAAAATGGAAGTTGGACCTGTGACAGCCTGTTGCTACTGGGATGCATTCAGATGCATTACTGCACCTTTGGATAACTATTAATGCTCTCATACTTCCTGTCATCCTGCCTGCACTATAAAAAACTGTGCATGCTTGATGCTTTGCCAGATTATCTTGTTGTAAATCTACAGGAGAGGTACCTGGTACCAAACCTCAAACTTTTACAACCTCAAACTTGTGCCTAAAAATAGTAAGAGGAAAGACCAGTGCAGTCTTAACTGTCAAGAAAGACACCCTGAATGACCTAGGATAAATTTAGGACTGTGTGGAAGTTTGCTCGTAGTATTTTCAGGTCAAGTTCGAGGTTATAGAAATTCTAGGTCGGGTACCACCCATATAGGCAGTCTAGTACACTAGCCCCTTTTCAGGCAAGGTGCTCAAACGTCTAGCACCATGCCTGGGTGCTAGACGTTCAAGCACTGTACCTTGGATTTCATGTATGGTGCATGGATTTCAGTATACAGTGCATACACCAAAAACACAGTTTCTGTCATAACAAATGAGCACCAGCTCGGACAGGGCTGAAATTACTACCATGAATTAGAGAAATCAAAGACAATCCTTTATATATTTTTCACAACAAAAACAAAAGGGCTTGGCTGATTACAGATGTGAAAAACCTCATTTCCTTCTCTACATAGTCAAGGGTTTTGCATGCAAAGTGTCCTGTGCCTCAGCTTTTTCTGCCTTGCAGCCAACCAGAATATTGGCTCTTGGGAAATAGATAGGGAAAATACTTGGAAAATAGATAGGGTGCTGTTAGGTTTTTCATCTCCATCATCATTAGAGCCCTTTTGTTTTTGTTGTGAAAAATATATAAAGGATTGTCTTTGATTTCTCTAATTCATAGTAGTAATTTCAGCCCTGTCCGAGCCGGTGCTCAGTTGTGATGACAGAAACTGTGTTTTTTCTGTATGCACTGTATACTGAAATCCATGCACCATACATGAAATCCAAGGTACAGTGCTTGAACGTCTAGCACCCAGGCATGGTGCTAGACGTTTGAGCACTGTGCCTGAAATGGGGCTAGTGTACTAGACTGCATATAGGCCAGTCCTAGCTCAACTTAGGGAATCCTTAGCCTAGTCAAGTTCCTCACTATACACATAAATCATAAGTGATACAGTACCTTCACTCTTCTTTAATATCTGTATATGTATGTAAATGTCAACTTTGAGTGATTCGCACACCTTTTGAGGATTTCAAATTCTGACGGGATTCTTTCCTGAAATCCCTAAAGAAACAATACTGAGACCAGCGGAATCTTCAAAAAAAAATGTTGAAAAAACATGTAAATGACTTTTTCTCTCTTTATTTGTACTTGATAAACAAAAAATTCTGCAATAAAAAATGTAAACATCCGTTTTCTATTTATTTTGGGGTGGTCTCCGCTTGCTCACGAATGTTGCCAAATTTTAATTGGGTGGTTAATTTCAGAAAACCAAATGTCCAAATTAAAATTGGGTGGTCTTTTTACAAAATTGCAATGTCCAAATTTAAATTGGGTGGTGGGTACCCCCCTCACCGAAAAGTGCCATTTCCGAGGCTACATGTCAGAAATTTGAGTTTCTGCTGCCCCCTGATGGGATTTAACTTACAGTGACGTTTAGTAATGTTCACTGTGCGAGTGACAGCGACACCGTGTGTTCAAGAGGGTTGGCATGTAGAGGCAGAGGTTTTTTGAAACAAAGGTTTCAGTAGCGGCTAATTCGCGTTATCGCAGGTGCATTAGCACCCTAGCGTCCCTTTGGAAGAGCGCAGAAAGACGGCTGGAGCGAAATCACTGATTTCCCGTGACGCTGATCTAGCGAAATAGCAGGATTATTCCTGTAATGTGATTTCTTTTTTAAGCAAGTTTTCTACTGACTCAGATTCTGCTTCTGTAATGGCAAAGGATAAACAGAGAGTAAAGAAGAAAACAGTGAAGTTTCCCACACGTGTCCCTCCAAGGCCTCAGCTAGCAAACAACCAGAGCCTCAGCAAAAGTCTGCGGAAAGAAAGAGATGGTTTGTTTTTTTATTATTCATCATGGTTCACAACTTTGAGCCTTGTAGTCAGTGTTGCAACTTATGCTGCATTTCGAGGCATAATAACTCAGGGAAATGGCGCATAAAATTTTGACTACCGCAATTAGGCTGCAAAATGGCTTTGATACCGCTTTCATTTCCGTACTTAGTTTGTCCAGCTGAAGTTGCTTGTATTTTGTCTGGCAAGAAAAACAGGAATACCGAAGCTGCGTTGATTCACAGAAGTCAACTACAGATAGTTAAGGCAAGGTAGGTAAGGTACAGACTTTAATTATTGACCCTAGTCTGCAACTTGTCCCATAGGAGACCATTGTTCTTGACACTGGGTTGAGATTGCAGGTTTGAGATTCTCTTTCTCAGCTCTTCTGATGACATCTGTCAGCCCAGATAGTCCATTTCCACTAGATAGTTTTTGTTTGTAGCTAGGGTAGCCACAAAAAGCACTACCAGGAGTAGCGCAAACTTGCCAGTTCTTCCGTAATGAAAAATGAATTGCTGGGAATTTAACATATTTGTTTTTAATTTTTTGTCAGTCTAAAACAGCTGCTAAAAATATTTTAGATACAACACTGACTGTATTCAGGACTAAAGGCAAAATCTCGCCGTTCCCCGAGGACTCCCCTTGAGGAATCCCCGCATTTTCGTTTGTCCCGGGGACTCACTCCCTATTCTTGCGAGTCCCCACGGATGGGGAATACTCCGATTATCATCACCATCATCTAAAAGGACTCCCTTTCAGATTCAGAGGGGAAGCAATCTTTTCAGATGTTGGTGCAATGTAAAATTAATTAAAAACAATCAGTATAGATAAAGTGGATCCAGACTAATTTCCTCAACATCATATTTATTTTAAGAAGAAAATTAATTTTGGAAGCATTCCCCGTGTTCTAGTTGTTTTCCGGTCGCGGAGTCCGCGTGGAGTAATTCCCTCTATTCTCGCTGTTCCCTTTGAGTCCCCGAGGAGTCCCGAGGAAATCCTCAATTTAATAAGGCCTGCTGTAATATGTCCTAGCTAGCTTTTATTATCATATTAATAATTGCATGGAAATTCAGGTATTAAAAAAGTACTTGAACTTTCCTTGAAGAATTTATTGATACCAAGGACTGGATATCCATTGTGTTTTACACCAGTAAATAGCTTGTTCTTCGAACTTGAGCATCATATTCCCAGTTTCTCTTATAATCCACATGTGGCTGCTCCCAATGATAAAAACTAACACCCAGTTTCAATAAATATCACAAGACAACATGGAGGCTGCTATCCATTTTGCTGACGTCTGCTGTATGACTTCATCATTCTAAGAATGTTTATAGCACCAAATTACCCGATTTTTGAACACGTACCAGCATGCTGCCTGCATGCTTACATAGGAATGAGTGTTTTTCTAATCGAGAATTGGGGTACTTATCAGCAAGTTAGTGAGGTATGATTGAACTCAAACCAAAGCTAAAGTTCAAAGTTTCAGGAGAAAGATCAGAATGTGAAAATTATTTTTTTAGTAGCTACTCTCTTGTGGTTAAGAATAAGGGACCAAATCAGTGACAGGATTCATTGACAGAAACTATATTTACGTATACATCATCAGATCAGAGAGAGTTTATTTAATTGATATATATACTACATGTGGGCCACCCATAAGCATCTGAGCTATCCTAGGGGGTAGGCGACTTTTCTGCTGTATGTATGTATGTATATATTTATTTCCCATCAAATGAAAACAGATGGAGTACAAGATAAAAAGAAAACGAGAAACACACTACGAGAGAATACACTAATACAGAAAAACAAAAAACGAGATGGATACCTAAATACAAAAATACAAAAAACAGAACTACTGCCTCAAAATGGTTGCCCAAGGATGAGCAACAATACCAGAGTTGTATCTGGCAATCTGAGCTATGATCGTTTCATCAGGGTCGATAATCCCATACCGACTTGTCACAAAACGGTTGCTAGTCCATGGTGGAAGACGTAGGAGGAACTTCGCATATTTGTAATATGTAGATCGCAACTTTTTCTTATCTTCCTTTTGGAATATCCTCCAAAAAGGACTTAGGTACAGATAGTGGGG
Source organism: Branchinecta lynchi (assembly GCA_023053575.1). Lineage (NCBI taxonomy): Eukaryota > Metazoa > Arthropoda > Branchiopoda > Anostraca > Branchinectidae > Branchinecta > Branchinecta lynchi. Next base: position 6,769,087 of record JAKZAP010000020.1, on the reverse strand, counting down.
TAGTGCCATTGCATTGTACAGCTGAGCCAGAATCCGCCGATCAAACTTTCGCTTAGAAGCTACAACACGGCTATACGCGAAAGAAATCCGTTTCTGCAGATGACTCTGCAAAAGGCGACGCGTTTCAAGCAGAGACCGACCAATAGGAATCCCCAGATAAACAATATGTTCAGCGAGCCGAACACTAGCACCACCTAGCCTGACATCAACAGCGGACCCTGGCTTAGCATTAAACAACATTACTTCTGATTTCTCCTCATTAAACTGAAGACCTATTTTTACATACTCCCCTTGCAACTGGGCAAAATTCTCCTCTAAACCGCGAAGGAGGCAGCTCAGATTAAGAACATCATCTGCGTAACCTATTAATGATAGGTCAATGCCTCTTAGAATATAAGTCAGATTTGACTTAGATTGCGGTTTGACGATGCTGTTGTTGAATGCGGTAGGTGACGTCAATGCGCCCTGCCTTACACCTTTTTTGACGGGAAGCACCGGGTTATTTGTCACGGGATTCACACTCTGGCTTAGTGTTGCCGGTAGCTTAAGCTCAGCTTTCAAATTTTGATACATATCATACAGAGGGTCTAACATACATGGGTCAACACCAACTAGGCCCATATCTAAAATAATCTGCTCATGGATCAGCGAGTCGAAGGCCCGTCTTACATCATGCGCAGCGAGAGCTATGCTCTCTCCTCTTTCCTCCGCATCTATCAAAGCCGAAACAAGAGCGGAAAGAGCGTGGCCACATCCTAGACCAGGCTGAAAACCGAATTGATGGTCTGGAACTGTGCATTTTGACCGCAGTTCATCAACAATTAGTGCCTCAAATAGCTTACAAAAAACTGTTGCCACAGTTATAGGTCGGAATGATGAGCACTGGGAAAGTGGCTTTCCCTTTTTAGGCACAGGGGTTAGCGTTCCTATGGAAAAAGAATCTGGCACAATACCCAGATTAAAAATCATCTGAAAAAGAAGGACAAGGTGCTCGAGAAACATCTCGCTGCTAAGCCGCAGGTGCTGAATTGATATACCATCACAACCACGCGATTTCTTTTTCTTAAGTTTTCTAATAGCAGTACGTATAGAACACCTCGTAATTATAATACCCGGACTGTTTTCTTCTCGCTTAAGCGAGAAGAAATCATCCAGTTTCGCACCGAAACTTTTTTGGAGCTGGGTATCGGGAGCCGAAAATTCATTTTTATAATGTTGAATCCAATCATCACGAGATATTGAAGACGTTGTTTCGCGGGACGTTTCTTTAGCCAACGAAGACCAAAGCTTATTCGGCTGGGTACGGACAGCCTGAGAAGAAGAAAGAATAATAGCACTGCGGTGTAGTGAAAGCTCTTTCGCGAATTTCCGCTTACTATGAATTCGAAGCTTATTCACCCAACCGTCTCTTGAACAGCCAGCTTCACGCCAAACCGAAAGCCAAAATTTTGCCGAATTACACGCGTTCTGTAGATTAACATTAGCAGACCAGCCTGGCACTTCGGTACCAGGCCTCACCCTTCTAGACGGCACAGCTTTCTGTTCTGCGAGACGTAATGAGTGCACAAGCTCACTACAATAAATATTCAACCGAACCCGCGATTCCGCCGGATATTTCTTTGAACTATCCATCAGCAGATCAAAAGGAACACGAATTTTTGAGACAACTTCATCACAAGTCGACTGAAATGAGCTCAAAGCCGCGCGTTTCCAATCACAAACAAAATATGGACGCTTCTGGAGGCGTTCAGGAGGAGGAGAAGCACTAACATTCACACCAATACTAAAAAACAAAGGAAAATGGTCTGATGTAAAATTCGAATCAGAAACAAGAACCTCACTCGATGTAACTGATCGAGTGTGGATCACGTGATCTAGGTTTGACATACTTCCCGAGTTATGGATGTATGAAAAATCCTTGTTCTTAGACGCGAGTATAAACTCACCACCTAACATAGCAAGTAACATATTAGCACGATTAGAACTTGAACAGTTGTTGCTGCTCAGGTTTTCAAGATCACAATTAAAGTCGCCAGTTATCAGACACGAAAGTCCATGCTTTTTTATTTTATCAATACACTTCGAGAGCCTTGCAACACTAATGGCAAACAGTCTATCTGAACGATCATCACGATAGTCCGTAGGGAGGTACACATTCACGACCACCATATCATGGACTCTGACAGCAAGAAAGTCTAATGCCGAATCAAACACAGAAGAGGATAGAGAGGATCTGGTGTAAGTTGCAAGGCCGCCGGATGGCCGGCCGTGAGTGCGAGAGCGTTTGGCTGCGACCGTAAAAACCTGATGGTTTGGTGACAGGTTCAATAAAGTAAGGCTGAGAGAGGTTGCAAAATGTTCCTGCACACACACAATATCACACCTTGAAAGAAGGTCCTCGAGAAAAACAGATCGGTTAAGGAGATTTCCATTTAAATTCCACGTTACAACTGCATGCTTAACGCGGGCGGGTTCTAGATTCATTTTGGTAGGGGTTTAGCATTGTTTATCGCCTTATTAGCTGGACACCTTACATTGTAGCATGTGTGGCCTTTCTTTTTGCATAAGAGGCAGAACATGTCATTAGTGCACATATTGTCCTTCGTGGAGGTGTGGTCAGAAGCACCACAGCGACCACATATAGGAGTCAATAAGCAATCGGCCGCTATGTGACCGACTCCGTGACAGGAATAACATCTTTTCGGGAGAAATTTGAACTCTTCAGCAGGCAGCTTCTCATAACCGATCCGGACTGAGACTGCAAGAAAGTCTTTGAGATCCTTACTGGTCCCGAAATACAGCTTGAACACTTTGGAGCGCTCAAAGTTACCGATTTCTATTGCCTTTGATGCACTTGGAACAAGGGATTCTACATCGGTATGAGTCATAGTAGGCGGAACCTGTTTCAAAACGGCAATAAACAGTTTCTCTTTGAGCATGGCTGAAACCTCAGGCTTACTAACTTTCATTTTCTCGACGATCTTTTCAGCAGATGATTTGGATTTGACGTACAGTTTCCAGTCCTGTTTCAACTTTCTTAACTCACTTATTTCGGCCGAGTCGGGGCAGACGCTGTCCAAAAACTGCTTACGAGCATTGGGATTATCGAGAGATTTTGGCATTTTGAGAACAACGGCATAGGATGGCTGGGGATTGACAGCTACTGGGTTAGCGGGGCATGGGGCACTACTTGCCGAAGGGCAGCAGAGGCTCTGCGCTTTAGCTGTCGACACAAAGTTCTTGAATTCTAGGCATAAATCGTTTACCTTGCGGGTTAGCGTAGCGCTTGCCTCGCCAGGAATTGTAGGGACTTCATCTGGTTCATATATAACGAACTTCGGCAGGGCCACTGAATTCTTGTCACAATAGTCAAGAACTTTCAAAATATCCGCAAATGTATCAGCAACTTTCTGCCTTTCGGTTGGCCGAGTAGCATAACTCGCCACAGACCAAATCGTTTTCTTCGCTTCGCTCACCAAATCTTCGGCGAAAAAATCGCAACCAGTTTTGATGATATCGGTATTCGCATTTCCTTTTGATTTCGCCCGCACGGCAAAATTCAGTACAGCGTTCTGTACTAGTCTATTCGGCTGCATCGCGTGAAATGAATTCAGTTCAGTAGCGTGTGGGCGGAGCCACGAAACGTGACATCAGAGGTAGTCCAGAGATCGTTGGCCGGAGAGAAAAGCGATGGTTCGTCGTCAGGTGTGATTTTATGATATAACTGAGAGATGTTAACTGCTCGAGAGCTGAATGAATACTGTACACGGTTGTGTTTAACCTGTATCCTAAGGGGGGGGGGGGGGGGGGCTCATTGCATGTTAACTTATGTCTAAAAACAAGTTAACCCTGGATAATGTAGGACACCAGAAACGAAGAGGGGCATAGCTCATAGCCGCTATGGGGGATTTATTTTTTCTGCAGACATTGGTGTAACCTTTGGTGGTACAAATGTGCGGAAGGGGTGGTCAGTATGAAAGTGATTTGGGTATAATCTAGCCTACTGTGGGATGGTATAGAGCTAAATATTTTTGGCAAATATAGATATGCCGCTTGAATTCTAATTAGCAAGTGGAAATCAGAAATAATAATGTACATATTCCATAAAAGGCGGCAAAGAAAATTTGAAACATAAGCTGGCGCTAAAGCAATTTGGCCATGATCAACAGCTGTTTGAAAGAAAGGTATTTGGCAAAAATATCACAATCGTAGAGAATAGAGCTTCCAACCAAGGCCCAGCTTCTCACATGGTAAGTGCAGACACTGGAAAGAAACAGCGGGAATTGCATGCAAATATTTCATTCACAGGAGTGGCCCAAATAGCATGGTATCCTGTACCATGCCCATACGTTGGGGCACCATGCCCAGACTATGAGGATTTGCATATGACTGGTTTAAAGAACCCCTAATCATGGTTCGAAAAGTTTGCCTACCCCCTTTTCGCAAACACTTTCGTTAGCTTAATTAGCAACCTGAATGAAAATGTCACCTGTATTCACCTGCAATATCTTCGATTCTTCTTGAAACACTATTCTTTGACACAGCAACAGATTTTGCGGCAGTAGGCGACACTAGGGTAAAAAATAGTTCTTCCAGACGCCCCAGACGGTTGAAAAGAAATGAGCGCCGCGATTTTTCGTAGAAACAGTTATTTTTTGTTTTAACATTCAGTAGAAATAACCAGCCAGTCAGTAAAAATAACTTGCCCCCAAAAAATATTTTGGCTAGTGGTGCCGCTGCTGGTAGTATTAGGCTTTCCGCAATCAGAAACGAGTGAGACGAGATTTTGAAGCTACAGACTAAACCGATTTTGTTACCTTCGCGTACCCCTTGCAAGGGTCTCGCTTAGGGCATACCTTTTTGGTTATGCGTAGCACCGATTGGGAACCACTGCTCTAGGGCATGGAACCTGAACATTGGATCACTGTGATTGTGTATGGGTGTTAGGGCAATATGAAGTTGGTTGTTTTTCCTTTCCATTTGACTGTTCCTTAAAGTTTAACTGAAAAGCCAACTTATTTTTGGATCATTTAACTGAATACATTGCATTATTTGGATTGTGTTAAGGCATTTTTTGTTCACTATTTGCTCTAGTATGATGCTCAGAATATCTACGGCCGTCCTCACAACGCGAAGTTCTACTATGACGTGGAAAATTTGAATCTTAAAAACAAACGCAGCTTTTCAGTGGCAATTGATCAGCTCGGGGAAGGTAGCTCACTGCTGAAACACTTATTTTTCGTAAATAGTTTTCGTCAAGCCTTTGACACAGGCACAAGCGCATAGAGGTACCACAAATCCGAGAGGAAAATTCCACTTTTTGAAAATCGATTATTCGTGATTAGCGGATCAACGAAGTAACGCATTCTCATCGGGTCTTCAAGCCTCATTAAGTGAATAAGTGATGGGTAACTAGATTGACCCATCTCAGTAGATCTCAAACAACTTTTTTTGGTAGATCTCAAACAAACTTTCAGACATTGAAATATTAACTTTACCTTACCTTACCTTAGAGCGTGTTCCACCCTTCTACAAATAGTAACTATTAGTTACTATTTCCGTTCCAGCCTCGCCAAAAGTTACTACGCTGACCGTTCCAACCTTCTCGAAATAGTAACTAATAGTAACTATTTGCTTACCACGCTTGGGAGCGTAGTAAGCATAGTAACTACGGATCTCTGTAACGTGATTGGTCGGAGTCGCCCGTGGCATGATATCCTGCTGGAAAATAGAAAAATCGTTCCAGCCTTGACGGAAAAAAGCCAGAATTCGTGACGTCATGCGTAGTAACCACAGTAAGTAGGATGGAACACGCCCTTAGTTCCCCCTGCACTTCGAGAGGCATTCAGAGCATCAATAAGATTTGCCAGTGGTCTCTCAGGTGGGCTGATGCCCAGGCATCTTTCCTTTTTGTCTGAACTAAATTGTTTGATGTTACAGAGATTTTCTTTTTTAATGTTACAAAGATCCGACTGTAGGTGTGGTGAAAAGTTGTTTCGATCTCCCTTTTAGTCTGAAACCCTCCTGATGACGGTAGTTTAGAGTTTGGGAGTATGATGTTCCATCTTGATTGATAATCCAGCAGTATTCTGTTCACTCTTAGGGGGCTAACATAGGGAATTGTGAGGGAATTTTGACAAACAGTTTCAGCTTATCTTGTTGCTCTTTTGTAATTTCTTCAGCTGGTTGAATATTTTTACATGATTTGCGTTTTTGCACATACCATGGTATCTGATATCACGGTCTAAAGTTGCTTTTGCAGTTGTCGTGGTATCTGATACCACTGTCAAAAGTCGTTTTTGCTGTTATCGTGGTATCTGTCCAGTTATCGTGGTATCTGGTAATCAGATACCACGGTCCAACCGTGGTAACTGATAGTGGTATCGGAAAAAGTCATCTGTCAAATTGGTGGGAAAGAAGTTTGGCACTTAGTGATGTTACTGAATATTAGTTTTTCTTTTGTGATTACGTCGGAAAACATAATTTCGGCGATTGTCGTTTTTGCAGAGCAACCGTAAATTAGATACCGCGGTAACTGCAAAAAACACTAATTGCAGGTCTAGTTACCGTGGTAACGGATACCATGGTATCTACAAAAACGCAACTATAGATGATGACAATTCTAGCTCTTATTCAGATTTTTGTTTTCCTTACAGAGTCACACTCACTTCGACAAGCCTTTGAGCAAATCAAAGGGAATAACTTCCAGCTAGCTAGTACTATACAGTGTGAAAAAATAAGGAATGCTGGGCTGCTACAGGAGACAACTGACTTGAAAAAGAAGAATCTCGAATTGCAGTCAGAACTGAACAAGCTCAAATCCAAAGTCAGAGACAGGAGCCTCTCTAAGGATTCAGTTAAGGTAGGAGGGTTCAGGTTCATTTATTCTTTTCTCTAATAATACACACATACATACTTTTGATGGTTAACTCTGCTTGCCGATGCAAAATCGCCGGGTAGCTAGCGGAAGAGCCAGAAGTAGTATCACCTCGGGTATCACAGCTGCTCCCGAAGATCGCTGTGATTGTTTGACACGGGATTTTAGTTTGTGAGTTTGAGTCACTAGTGAGGGGTTTTCTCGTTCTTCTAAGGAGCAATGGCGTGTTTTGGACTCAATCACATAGTGTATTATCAAATACTCCCGGCAGAGGGCAAATCAGGAGTGGCACGGGAGTGATAAATGAAAAACAATTACCTTCTTCAAAACGCAAGAAAAACAGCTGTTACTCACTCAAACTTAAATAAACAATAAAGATCATGGATAATAATAATTAATTAATAAATTACTAGCACCGACAAGAGGGGCGCACCCAGCATCACAACAACAAAACTAATCCCTCCCAACCCTAAAATTAATAAATAATATCTAACATTAATTCAATTTTAATTTTAATACTATGGTTTTACTTTAATACTTACTAATTAAAAACGCTTTGAATGTTTTCTTTATACTACCAGGAGACCATACGAGGAAGTCTTCTTTCTTTCGTTCAGTCTACTTTTTCCCTAAAGGATACCTGAATGAAGAGTACCAAGTATCATCCCTATCTGTATGACGTCCGTTAACATTGCCTGCAGAAAACCCGGTCCAAATACGAAATACCGTTTCCAAGCTATGATTTTTGCTCCATTTTGAATCTGTCCTTATTTCAGTACCGAGCTATTTTAGAAATGTCTCCAATCAACTCTGCTTCTGGAATATTTTTTAACCAGATAAGCCCAAACGTATATCTAGAAGAAATTCCAGTACGATCCGGCCAGCGCTGTACAAGATTTGAATGAATTGCGCTTTTTGTCTCGGAGCCTGCATGTGCAAACCTCCGGAAACAATCATTCCTATTTTGAAAACGTCATGCTCAGGAGAAGAATGCTCTGCGTGTCCATGTCTGTAAAAGCATTCTCGATGGTGTGTTCAATTTTGGTTTCATTGTTCAGATGTCCTTTAACTGGAAGAGTCTTATCGATATTTATCACATTAGTGTACATCCCTGTGTGGAGTGGTATGAAGGATCACCAGAATATCTGTGTTATGGCTGTTTTCAATGCTGCTTTTCATAAACATAACCCTTGAAAATTGTTTCAAGCCACCATTATTTTTGGTGTTATCAGAACTTGTAAGTGTGCATACCAGAAATAAGGGAAGTAGAGAATTGTCGGATTAGACCATGCATAAGATAGAATGTTCAAATACAGGTTAAACTATGTTGCGCTTTCCCAGCTCCCTTGCGTCTTGCGCCTTGCGTAGATGACACCTTATCACCTTTTATAGTGTACTACTAATTTTCGGGTGCATGAAGTGACATTTTTCGTTACATCTCGATGGAGCTCTCAATATGAGTAATAAAATGATAATAATAATATATTTTTGACCCGCTCCAGAAATCAAAGCGGAGTAGCAATAAAAGAAATAAAACAAACACTTCACAAAACAAAATGAACAAGAAACGAAAGCAAACGAGAAAGGCCACTGTGGGCGGGCAGATACTTATAAGTTGACTGTAAACGGATATGAGGTTCCGATTTCTGTACCGTGGAGGCATTAGATACATACTGACATTAGATACATATATTGTATTTTTTTCTGCTTGTTTGACAATAATCACAAATTTGGTATAACCACAGTAGTCGATTTCTACAATAAACTTTCTATCTATCAGATACCATAGAAAGCGGGAAAACCGGAAATAATAAGAACGAACTGAACTGATATCTTTTTTATGTGTTTTAGTATTTATTTATTTATTTACGGTGTTTGTCTAGAGCTTTATTTGTCATAGTCAAGGTTGCATGGGTTCAGGTGATCGGCTTTGTATGTGTTGGAGTTAGGTGTATATGCAAGGGGTTGGACGTACAGTCCATTTTAGATCAGCTAATTGAAATTTAAGTAAGTGAGTAATTTATTTATAACCCGCCGTTTTCAGAAAGCGGAGTAAATGAAGAAAGTAAATAAAACACATAAACATACACAAAAAGACACTTAATTTCAATCGTCTGCCAGGAAGCATTTGATCTCCTGCTGTTGAGCCTTGCCTTGAGATCCCTTCAGACTGGAAAAATCCCTTGTATGCTCCATTCACACCGAGACCCTTACGACCGTTAGGCCGACTTAAAAAGTTTACGTAGCTCTCCATAACGTGAACTTTTGACGTAAATCCAGAGTTTAAACGTCCCTACAGGCTGACACGTAAAAACGTATGTTACGCTTCCGCGATTCCTTACTTTACGTCGACTCTTTCGTACTGCGGACCTTCCTTCTCTCCGAAAAAGTTATTTTTGTTACTGTAAATTCCTTCTTTACCTCCCCTCTTGGCATCGGAATAGAGTAATTATTCGTAAGTTCGATGTTTCAGATATTTCGGAGAATCTTGGTTTTCACCACACCACCCCCTTCCCCCCCCCCCCCGTTTATGAGCTAGTGTTTTTCTATGTATAGTTATTTAAGTATTTTCTTCCTTTCTTTTCCTTTTGTATTGTACTTGTTTTTCCTCTGGAATTTGTGGGTAAGGAATAAATTATTATATTATTATTATTTCACCGTGTAGTCAAATCTTTATATGTGAAAATTTTGTGTCACCCTGCTTAAAGTATAGCCTATTTAAAAAATGTAAAAACGTTTAAGGGTTCTGTTTAGTTTTATGTGTTTCCGTTTGTGCCTTTTACTTTTCTATATTCCTCCGCTGTACCCAAGTAGTGGGTCATAAATAAATACTCGTTGAGCCCAAGCTGACTGGGAAACATATATTCAAACAGTGTGTAAAATGGATACATTAGCTACGATGCTGTGGCAACGATATTTCGGCCCTTCTTGGCAAGGGTCTGGGATAGGGGAGCCATACCGCACGGGGGCGAAATCGAACCGTCAATTTTTTCACCACCTAGCATGCAGCTTTCTCCGTCTAAAAACTAACGCTAGATGGCCTCTACCTAGCGCCTATTTGGCCGAAGTTTCAAATCAGTTGGACGAACTGTAGAGTTTTGGGAGCTCTTGAAGTTTTTTGCTCTCGCTGGAAATCTGGACATAGCACGTCGGTGAAAGATAATTCAATAATTGTGATAGCTAAAATTCCGTGTTTTTGCAGGCGTTTAGACTAGTATTTGTTCTCTACCCTGTGTGATTTTCCTTTTTATCGTCGGACGGGTTTGACCACGGCCGCCATTTAATTTTTTTTGTCTGTCTGGGGCGATTCCGAACGAAAATTTAGGGGCTATTCCGAACGAGTTCTTCGTCCTCGTCAGGCTATGGAACGTCGAGTATAACGCTGGGGAAGAAACGAACCTGCTAGGGCCGAAAAATCGCTGCCAAAGCATCATAGCTGACGTATCCGTTTTATGCATTATTTGAATATGTTTGTCACAAATAAACAAATATAAATAGTGCCTTTTGCTAGCTTATCTCACATACGTCCGTCCAGTTCTTGAATATGCAAGCCCACTGTGGGGACCTGCAGCACTACGTACTGTATACCTCATCCAAGAACTTGAGTCGGTGCAAAAGCGGGCTTTGTTCATTATTAGTGGCGATCGACAGCTATCTTATGGTGAAGCGCTTGCTAAATTCGATCTCCCCACGTTGGCCCAAAGATACGAGCAGATTATCCTGAGGTTTGGGAAGTTTCTTCTCTCCAAACCCCAGCATCGAGACATCTTACCACCCACTGCACCGCCCAACAATCCTACGCGTCACCAAAATAAACTGGTTCCAGTAGCTTCGCGAACGAACCGCCACGCAAATTCGTTTGTACCTTTTTTTACGGATTTGTTAAACAAAGCCAATTTTTTTTTTTTTTTTTTTCGTGTTAGTTTGTTATTTAGTATAGTGAAGCAACGCAAATTAGCTGTCAGCTACGATGGTGTTTTAAATAAACCTATCTCTCTCTCTCTATACAAAATCTGCCTACAGTTTTGGAATTTCTTTTTTTCTTCTCCATTCTTCGTCGGTTTCGTGGACAGTTCTAGACAATATTGAATGATCCAATCTTTATTTAGGATGCTTTGGACAGAATGCTTGCTCAAGTCCAGGGTAGCTATGTCAAGCTCCAAAAGAATTTTGTTGTGACACAGCAAGCTATGGAAGTCACAGCAAGCTCATTCAGTGGATTTGCTGAGGATATCGACATGGCGAGGGAGTCTTTCTGGCAAGTCGCCGCCGATCATAGATCACCAGGTAATCACATATTTACAACTCGCCAGCGATTATTTCTACGAACGCAGAATGGAAGATACAAGTTGCGTTTTCGCAGTTACCGTGGTATCCGACACCACGGTAAAAAGCGTTGTTATAGTTACCGTGATATCTGGCAAGGTACCGTGGTATCTGCGAAAACGACTTTAGACCGTGGTATCAGATACCACGGTAACTGCAAAAACGACTAATTGCAGATCCAGTTACCGTGGTAACAGATACCATGGAATCTGCAAAAACGCAGCTAATGACATACGGTTATCTATGTGCCGCTTTCCAAGGACCCCGCACTGTATAGTGTTCCTGCTAAGATGAGCTGCGTTCTTGCAGATACCATGGCATTTGTTACCACGGTAAGTGCGTCTGCAACTAGTCATTTTTGCATTTACCACGGTATCTGATATCACGGTTGCTCTACAAAAACGACAACTGCCGAAATTGCGCTTAAATACTCTTTGAGCCCAAGCTGACTTTGAAACATTGATTCAAACAATGTTTACAACGGATATACGTTAGCTACGATTCTTTATCAGCGATATTTCGCGATATTACACGTTTGTTTCCTTCCCCGACGTTCACCCAGAGGATTGACAGCCTGACGAGGCCCCTTGCCAAGAAGGAACAAGAACATTGTTTGAATAAAAGAAATTGTGCTTTTCGAAGTCATTCCAAAGGAAAAACTGATATCCGGTCACATCACTAAGTGCCAAACTTCTTTCCTACCAATTTTACAAAATTCTAGGCTGTATTGTTGGTGATATGAAAGTGAGATGAATTTTTCAGATACAACGATCAGTTACCTCGGTCGGACCGTAGTATCTGAATATCAGATATCACGGTGAGTGGCCAGATACCAAGATAACTGCAAAAACGCCTTTTGAGCGTGGTATCAGATACCGTGGTAACTACGAACACGATTTTAGACCGTGTTATGAGATACCATCGTATTTGCAAAAACGCAACTGCGGTCTGAGATGGTTGACTACTTTGAAACTGATTACAGCAAATTAGACAACGCTTCGGCTGTTTTTAGTTTTTAAACTTGATTACAGCAAATTACACAACGTTCGGCTGTTGTTAGCCTCTTTTCCATGTCCCTTGCCTTGGGTGACAAACATGGCAGAATTATCGTAACCGGTGTTCTGACCAGGTTTTTGGAAAAAAATGATCCGGAATCCGATACTGCACGTAAAGAGAACGAACATGGCAAGCGTGAGAATGTGTGTGATGCCAATATACCTGATAGGATACACTTACAAAGTGTAGAATCTAGGCCCTCGGGAACGAAATACGAAGAATCTCGGGAATACGAATGGATGGAAATACTTCTGAAGTAGAAAAAATCAGTTTCAGAAGTACGACATGTCCTTTAAAGGACCCCTCGCACTATTTACTCTTCAACTTACAGTATTTAAAAATATTTGAATACTTTAAAACTAGGCTGTGCTTTCAACAAATAACCCACGGTTTTGGTTGTTTTAAGTCTTTTCCGAGACCCTTTGACTTCTAGCGAAAACAGGGAAACATTTTACATAACCGGTCTGATGGAAAAACTTCTCGCAGACAACCGTCGAGAGCGTGATACACATCGAAGGTAGCAAAACACGGCAAGGGAGAAAATCAGCGTGGTTTTGTTAGGGGTTACAACGTACCGTACGAAATTGGGGTCTCCGCGTTTAGAAATATATGGTGTGATTATGGAAGTAAGTTGCTTTAGTATTATAGGTAAGACAGGTCCTTTAAGTTATTGTTTAGGCTATATGTCTATTTGTTGTCAACGTCATTGGGTTATCAATCAGATATCGTGGTATCTCTGAAAACGCAACTAAGGTTAGTCCGTTCTTCATATCATCACCAGTTTCCTTCCTTTCCTTCACCAAACTGATAATCTGAAGTGGTTATCGTGGTTACGAGCAGGCACCACTGGAACTAAAACTGGAAAGACTCGACGGTAGAAGACTTCTGGCCTGTATGAAATTTGGTCAAACTCTAGCACGGTCAGCACGGTTCCGCGCCCTGCTCCCAAAACGCTTAGAAGAAATCCATCAGTACGAAACTCGCCAGCGGACAGGCTTCGAACTGGTGAAATGTAACACGGAGCGTTACCGCCGCTCGGCACTGCTGTCCATGGCTAGAAAAATTATCCAGTGCTTATTCATGTTCTTTTTTTTGTACAACCCTTCCAGTGTCTCACTGCTGCGGATCATTCAGCCGAAAGATTGATTCTTGTGGCATTTTCGTCCCTTCTTGGCAATGGTCGTCTTCAGGCTCAAGCAACAAAAACGAACTTATATTTCCAGACTCCTCGTTTCGTCCCCGCCAGAGTAGTGGAGCCAAAGGAACTCCTCGTCAGAGAGTTCTACCCAGCGTGAGAGGCATGCAGATTCACACAAAACCAAGTATCCGGATACCAAGACTGTATGAAGTTGCTGCTTCTGAAAATGTGGCTGAAAGAGAGTCGTCGAGTGATAGCAATGATGAGAGTATCCAGGATGTCACCGCCATTGCCAGGCAGAGAAGAAGGACATCCGGGATTGTAAGTCGTTTATTTAACTGTCATTTTCTAAGCCGGTGCCAAGAGCTTTCGTATCTCCGTAGGGAGATTTTCGGTGGGGCACCCCGACACTTCCTGGTATCCTAAAGTGTACATCCGCCCAGTCCATTTTTAAGATTTATAGGTTTGTATCTAGAGTACTGCAATATAGAAAGCTATCCGTATATTAGTTGTATGGTGATTGACGTTTCTGTGTATTTCTACCTATACCTGTATATGGCCCTGGGGCTTTTTTCAAATACAGTTATTGTTATTATTATAAGATTTGAAGCCAAGCTGATCATTCATTGCAAAAGAAATAGAAACAAGTGATTCTCGGTTTTTTGTTGATCAGCTAGTTATCCCTCTAAGATGATATGCGAGGGATAAATATGATCTCGGTTGCACTTCCGGCAAACCGTCCTCAGCGAAAAACAAACTAAACTTCCACCATAATACCAACAGAAAATTATATATACCAACTGTATTTTTTCAAATAAAGTTATTGTTATTATTATAAGATTTGAAGCCAAGCTGATCATTCATTGCAAAAGAAATAGAAACAAGTGATTCTCGGTTTTTTGTTGATCAGCTAGTTATCCCTCTAAGATGATATGCGAGGGATAAATATGATCTCGGTTGCACTTCCGGCAAACCGTCCTCAGCGAGAAACAAACTAAATTGTAAAATCCACCTTAATACCAACAGAAAAACGATGCGGAATGAACGACATGCAAATAAAAGTAAAATAACGAAAATTAAAATGTGCGTGCTGAAAGTGTATATGTGAAACTCTGTGACTTTTTTTTTACAATTGACTGACTGTTTTTTACAGTTAATCCGCGTGCGAAAGCGCAGAAGCTTTCACCCAGAATTTGGCCAATTTCTATCATCCAGCACTATCAAACACTCCAGATAAACTCTTTCTCAGAACTGGAACGAGTGGTTCTGTGAACGCGAACCTCTAATGAACGTCGGATCAGAGATGGGCGAATCCGGATTCGGGTTTGAATCCAGGATTCGGGTTTGAATCCAGGATTCGTCATTTTTACCGGATTCTAATCTTCTGCTTGTCAGGCTGGATTCGGATTCGGACTCGGATTCCAAACCCCCAATCTTACGAATTTCTAGTCTACATCCTTTCAGTTTCCGTCTGCCAATTTTTACTCAGTGGGCTTAGGCCCACTGAGGAAATACAGTTTTTGATCCCCACCACTAACCATCCTCGGTAATCTATCACTTTATCCGATTACCTTAGATATCAGTGATTTTTTGTCACTTCTGATTTTTAGACTATATAACCTACATATATGATTAAATTTTTGGGGAGGTTGGATTCGAATCCGGATTCTTCCGGATTCCAAGGCTTGGCTCTGACGTTCAGAATGTGCGCTGTTTTCACTTTGCAAAACGGATACGTCAGCTACATTTAATTTTTATTTTATCAAAGATCCGTTTTACATCGTCAAATATGATTCGCAGTCAGCTTGGGCTGAAGGAACATATGAAACCTAAAATTCATCAAGACGCGTTGATTTTGAATTTGAAAACAAGTCAGCATATGCGGATTAGCGCCGGTTAGGGACGATTAGCGCCGCCTTATTTTTTTGGCTATGGCCTACCTTTGTAGTTGGTAAATATGTCAAGCATACTGGGACAAGTACATGGAGGTAACAAAAATCCGATAGATGAAGTTCATTCGATGGAGTCCATTATCTGTGACAGCGGACAAACGGAGTAAAGCATTTTTGGGGGTTTTTTGGTTGTATTTAAGTGAATACGTGATTGGTAACTAGACTCCAGGTCTTCTGAATTTGAAGAAGAATTGTCTAAGCATGTAATATCGGATATTAAAATTGAAGTAGATGATGTAAAAGAAGCCACAAAAAAACTGAAAAGCAAAAAATCTTTAGATTGTGATGGTTTACATGCTAATCATCTAAAATGGTCCTCACACAATACTATTATTATGATTGCATCCCTGTTTACTTTTATACTCAAGTCAGGTTTGATTCCGTCGAGTTTTTTAAAATCAAGAACTACCCCCCTATTAAAGAAAACAGGTAACCCAAATGATTGTAAATCTTTCCGTCCAATAACTACTTCTTGTCAAATGAGTAAACTTTTTGAGCTAACAGTATTTTGGTAGTTCTAATCAAGGTTTGAATCAAATTGGTTTCAGGAAAGGGTTGAATATTGATGTGGCTCACACTCTTCTGTCGCGTAAATTGAGTTCTTGTAGTTATAGTAATAGAGTATATGGATTCGCCCTAGACATTGCTTCAGCATACGATAGTATCATCCACGCTTGGGCCTTAGATCTTTGTTGAAGAATGACGTACCAGTGAGGATAGTACTCATGTTGCGTCGGTGGTTTGGAGCTTCTCGAATTAGAGTTCTTTGGAAGGGTTCTTTCGCTGATTTCGATGTTGTTCTAAACCGGGGTCTTCGTCAGGGTGGGATTCTTTCTCCAGTGGTTTTCAATATAATTATCGCTGCATGTCTTGATGGTGTACTCTTCTCTTATTTATGGTAAAGGTATCCTAGCTTCTGTTGTACCGTATGCTGACGACATACTCCTTATTAGCCGTTCTCTATCGGGCCTTCAGAATAATGTAAATTATCTAGTTAAATCTTTTACTGATTTTTCGACCTGAAAAATCCCAGTTTTTATGGTTTTTGGTACAAAACCCCTTGAACAAATTTATCTTTCTGTATCTGTCCGTATAAATAATTCAATCCTAAAACCATGTGAGTCTTTAAGATATCTGGGAATCCCTTATGGCCCGACTTTGTCATTAACGAGGGCTCTAATAGTAAAAGATGTGAAAATAAGTATAAGAAAATAAGATAAGAAATATATAATAATAAAAGATAAGAAAATAAGTATTAAGATTGGTAAATTTAAATTAAAAACAAAAAAAAATAGTAAAAGATGTGGAGTCGCGTATTTCTTCTAGTTTCGGGGCAGGGATTTGTCTTAGGGATTTCCTATCTAGACGCAATCTTGCAAAGATTTTTAACACTGTTGCTCTTCCACAGGCTTTGCTTGCATCTTCTTTTTTTACCTTTTTTAACGTTGGCAAATTTATCTCGTATTAAAACTACTTTTTTTAATTTTGGGAAATTTATATGCCGGTTTTCGAAATACCAATCCAGTTCTTTTATGATAGAAAATTCTGGTTTAGAAATCCCATTGATGTTTTGAAAAAGAAACGGGAAACATTTTTCAAAAATTTCTTCCATAAAGCACACTTTGTCCGATGCGTTGCGTTGATTGTATTTTGGTTAAAGTGTTAGGTAGACTTCATTTAGGATAGTGTAGGCTAATTGTTTTTTAAATGATGTAGTGTTTTTATTAAAGTACATAGTTAGTTATTAGTCTGTAGACCGATTGTGTGAATTTTATTATATTTTTTCTACTCGCCAACTTTGGCGGATACAGATAAATGAATTGAATTGAACTTAGCCCTTTTCGGTTAAACTTTAAGTACCAGTAGTTTCTGTAATGCCGATGCAACCTGCTAATCGCTCCATCCTTTCTAAGACCCGGAGACAACGTGCTCCCCGACCCGACGATTGTTTACGAAAACCTCGCTCGGCTGAAAAACCGGTTATTTTTTTTTTTTTATTATTTTTTTTTTGTATCTCGTAGCATCTTTTGTAATTTAATTAATTTTTATGTTATCTAAAAACTAAGAAATCATATTTCGTACTTTTGGTGACTACTCCTCCATCCATCAGTGACGTTAATTTTAATCTATTTTTACCCAACTTTAAGTATTCACGTCACCTAACTTTTTAAATTAAACCCATATTTTGTTTACTATTCTTTCCCCCTAATATTTGGAAATTAATTCTCTCATTTATATTTTGTAAAAAATTTCTTTAACTACATTTTCTTTAAACAACTAAATATTAACTATTACAAAAATTTAAACACTTAAAATAAAGATCCTCAACACCTTCACACACCAAGTCATCAACCCCAGCTATTTACTGGCACAAACATAAAGACAATAAAACATAAAATTTATTTTCATTATTTATATTAGTTCATCTTCCGCTACTCAAATACACATTCAAACTCTTCAAACTTAACTACTTTACTCGAAATGGTAAAACGGATAAAAAAAAAAAACGCCCACGACTGAAAGGGGCTGCTCCCATCTTTAACACATTCAACTAACAAACCTCACTCATAAATAAAAAATCATTTAACTAACATATTTTAAAAATACACTGATCACTAAATAAATCATTTAACTAACATATTTTAAAATACACTGATCACTATATAACAATTATAATCCACTCAACACATTCACTGGGCCTTGCGTTATTGGGCATTTTTTATAATCCTTAAAGAAAAAAAATTTCCAGTAACAAAAAAAACGGAATAAAATTAATAAATACCCAAAAATACTACAACATAGATTTATGTACAATTTTGTGCAATATTTACATACCATACCTTTTTGTGTCAGCTCTTTCAGCAACCCCCATGCTGCCAACGTCTTTTCTAGAACATAGTTTTCTTCTTTTTCTTGTGTCCTCGCTTTCCACGCGTAGTAGCTATAATTTGCTACGATGCATGTGGCCGACCGGTCTTTTTTCTCTTCTTCATTATCATATTCTAGTTTTAGGAGCTTTTTGAGAGCAACTTTGCTACCTGTAATTTACTGTAGCACATTTTAGTTGCTTTATTTGTTCTATCACTGCTTCACATTTTATCAAAGCATGCAATACTGTTTCTGTTTCTATCTTTTATCTTTGGCAAACATCTGTTTCTTTCTCGTTAATTCATTTTTTTTTTCGTTCTCGTGTTGGTAGTAGATTATTTAATTGTTTGTACAAATGTTGTTTAACTTTCGGAGCAAGCATAATATTAAGGCCATGAAGAATGCTGAAAATTTCTTTTACTTCATTTTCCATCTTTTCCCCATCTTGTACCATCTTTAAATTAGATAGGTTCGACTTTTTGAAATAGTACTCTTTCATTTCTTTCCTATCGAGGGTTCCTTTTTCGAGGTCAATTATTATATTTTCAGTCATGTCACGAGCTTCTTTAAAAAGGTTTTCCAACTTTATTGGGAAACGCTTTTTTTCGTTGTAAGCGGTAAACCAGGTCTTGAGTTCGGATTCTTGGTTGCTGGTAATGGTTTCTGCCAGTTAGGGTTGCCGGTTATTGAAATTGTTTCTGTTTTTTTTTTTCCTGTCAACGGGTCGGCCTGGATATATGCTTAAAATAGCCTGGAGAAATGCTTATAAGTTATAATTAATGTTTATTAAATTTAAAGTTTAACTGAAAAACCAACTTATTTTTGTATCATTTGGTTCAATACACTGATTCTTTGGATTCTGCTAGGGATTTGTTTGATTTTGGGCTATCTGCTCTAGTAGTGACGTTCAGAATATCTATGGCCGTCCCCACAGCGAAAATTCTGCTATGACGCGGAAAATTTGAATCTCAACACAACCGCGGGTTTTTAGTGGTCAGTTGTGAGTTTGGTGAAGACTGCTTAGTGCCTGAACACGAATTTTTCGTAAAACTTTTCTGTCAAGCGCACAGCGCAGGTACAAATGCATAGAGGTATCACAAATCCTACAGGGAAATTCCACTATTCGAGGATCGATTATGGATGAGTAGCTCAGTAACGAAGTAACTCATTTTAACTTGGGTTTCGAGCCTCTTTAACTGAATAAGTGATATGTAACTAGATATCCCTACCTCAATCCTTTTAAGTTTAAACTTCAATAAATAAAAGAGTAATTTGTCACAAGCGGAGCCTGATCTGAAAGTATTTTACTATTTTAGAATATTGAAACATCCAGCAAATAGTGTGAGGCGTGCTTTAAACGGAAATGCTTCCTGGCCGAAGATTAAAAATTGTGTTTTTTTTTCTGTGTGTTTGTGTTTTATTTATTTTCATTTACCCCGCTTTTTAAAAATGGTGGGTTATAAATAAATTACTTACTTATTATTCCGGTGTGTTTGTGTTTTATTTATTTTCATTTCCCCGCTTTTTAAAAATGGCGGGTTATATTTTTATTCAAACAATGTTTACAACGGATACGTTCGGCTACGAAGAATATTTATTTACGAATTGGGTTATAAATAAATTACTTACTTATTATTCGGTCCAAACCGAATAAGCAATTACTTGCTTATATTGCTTATTCGGTTTGGACGGGGGATCGCATAGTATGACTTTAAGCGACAATTGATTTTTTTATTACTGATTTTTTTCAGTTCCAGCCCCGGAGGCCAACTCCTGTTTCTTCGGCACCTCCCAGACGCGCAACCCACGTTGTTTCTAGCTCTCCCCGCGTCTCATTAGTTCCGGAATCCGGCGAGTCGTCGGAAAACCCATCCGATACGTCAACTTCAAGTATTGAAGTTCCTGAAGTCCGCGTTATGATAAAGCGCCTTAGCCAGGAAGAGATCGCAAAACATTCGCCAGCGCATTCTGACGAGTTGCAAAGTCCGGTTGCTGGAGTGCGGAAGAAGCGGATGAGAGGTAAGCTTTTATAAGACGGTCCGGATTGCTCGGTTCAGCAGCCTTAACAGCTAGGTCGTGTTCCACCCTACTTACCCTAGTAATACGCATGACGTCACGGCTTCTGGCTACTTGGGGTCAAGACGAATTTTTCTACTTTGGGCAAATATCGCGCCTTGCGCCAATCCTGTCTGTCGCGTCGCAGAGATTGTAGTTACTACGCTCCCGAGTGTTGTAAGCAAATTGTTACTATTTCGAGAAGGTTGTAATGGTTAGTGTAACACGAAAGGCACACATACACACAGTGTAACAACCTTTCACGAGGTTGGGACGAAAACAGTAACTAATGAGAAGAACAGATAAGCTAATAGAACCTCCGTCTTTGGTTCCGTACACCGACTAAGGATACCCCGACAAAACTGAGCAGAACCTTGTGTTGACCCCCGTCTACTTCCCTCTTAGCCGCTGCGCATTAAGAGGAAAATACCGTAGCAGGCGTGTATGACGCAGCTGCACCAATAGTCCGTTTTTGTCGACTTCTCCTCTCCTCCAGGGTTCTAATGCGATGAGCTGTTTGTAGGAGTAAGGAATTGTGATGTTCCGTGTAGCTCCTACCTTCCGCTCGATTGCATCGGTCAGGGCATCAATAATTTTATTCGACTCCGCATGTTCGTATTACAGAGATCAGGAGACGGAGACTCTACTTCTTATTTTTCTTGTTAGTAGTTACTATTCTAAGAAGGGTTGAAGACGCTCATGGTATCCAAAGTGTTATCTGTTGAAATAGCGCGTCTTTGAGCGTGTTCCAACCTCTTGAAAGGTTACTACGCTGACCGTTCCAACTTCTCTAAATATTAACTAATAGTAAGTGTTTGCTTACCACGCTCGGGAGCGTAGTAAACATGATACTACGAATCAGTGTGACGTGATTGGCCGGATTAGCCCGTGGCACGATGTTTTGCTGAAAATAGAAGAATGCATTCCACCCTTGACGCCAAGAAGCCAAAATTCGTGAAGTTATACGCAGTAACTACGGTAAGTAGGTGAAACACGCTATTTGTGCTAAACGTTCTCAGGCTTTTGACAGTGTAGTGAGGCAGATCGTGACCGTTTTGAGCCAAGTGGCTAGTTATTTTCGAAAGGATCGTTGAGAAGTTTGCACGGTGTAAAGCTGATTTCACATTGACGCGTCATGTGATGCAACGCGTATGCGTTTATCTTGCGCTGCGTACAGGTTGCGTAGGGTATCTTTCACACCTGCGCGACAATCTTTCACGCTTTATGTGTATTTACGTTTCTTAAAATCGTTGCCAAGTTTTTCTCCATCGTTAGTAGGTTTTCTCCAGTTTGTCTTTAGAAACTTCAATTTTTCACTAAACACTTTGAGGCGTATGCGTTGACGCAACGCAAGAATAGAACTTTGTTCTGTTCTTGCATTGCGTCTTATTTGTCTACGTAAGCTCTGCGTTGCGTCACCGCAAGCACGACGCAGAGGTTGCTTAGCTCAGTGTGAAAGCCTCAACGCGTCGGTGTGAAAGCGGCTTAACGCTTGTATCTTGAACGCTGAATTCTCCGACAGTGCGTCGTGTCTATGGCAGGTGTTGTAGTTGGCGTAAGAAATTCCAACTGAAAATGTTGTAGAAGCATTCACGGAAAACTCACCAGTGGTCTTTCAAACCGTCATATTATTTTGCTTTTGCCTTTTTGTATAGTATTTAGTAAAAAAAAGAAAAAAATATTTAAAATGCCTTTTAAATTTCCCTTTTTCGACTTTAATAGAAGGTTTAAAATCAAGCTAGCCATTCATTCGTAACTACTACAAAAAAAAACAAGAGCTAGATGTTCATATGGCACTTGCAAGGCTGGGTCAGAGGATGAAAGAAGGAATTTACCAATTTGCGGGTTTGTTGTGATCATTTCTAAGTAAAACCCGTGAGATTTGTATTGATCATGGTCCCTTGGAAATCATGAGAATTTTATCATTTGGTAAAAAAGTATTTAATTTTTTAACTTGGCTGTGATGATGCGCACTTTAAGGACCGAGGGCAAATTGTTTACCTGTAGGATTAAGAAGGAAATATTTGGGTAAGGTTAGAGTGCTTCGTGGTGTGGTCCTTACTTCTGTCCGATGTGTGGTAAAATGAATGAATATATTTTCCATTTAATGGGTGAGTGCCAGGAGTTAAAAGGCCTGAAGAAGGAAATATTTGGGGAAATGATTTTTTTTTGGGGGGGGGGGGGGGAAGAAAGGATTAAACAAATTTTTAAAAGTAGATGTTTTAGAGATATTAGGAATTTGGGAAGATTTCTAAAGGTAGCCATGGTTCACAAAGTTTTTTGTAAATAGTGGTTGAGGTTATGGTCGTCGGCAAATGCCCTAAACCGCCTTTTAAGCATTTGTTCTGAGTATGCTGGTTGTCATGATATTATTTTTAACTCAGCAAAATGTAATTATATGATTTTTATTCCGAAATATTTTAAATCTTTGATATTCCCTACTATACGGCTTGGCGGTATTGTTTTAACTCAAGTTCACAAAGTCAAGTATCTAGGATATGTTTTAGATGATGATCTGTACGATGATTCAGCCATGTCAAGTCAATATCGTGGCCTTTGCGTGCGTGCAAACCATTTGATCCGTAATTTTAAATGTTGTAGTCACCCAGTGAAGATTCTTTTGTTTAAAACATATTGCACGCAGTTGTACTGTCTTCCACTGTTTGATAATTACCTGGAATCGACATTGAGTAAGCTGAAAGTTTGTTTCAATAGCGCGTTCCGACAGTGTTTTCGTATAATCGACGTTACTCTGCTAGCCACATGTTTTTAGATAATGAGATAGAGTCGTTTAATATTATGAGGCGGAAAGCGCTGGTTAATTTTGTAACGCGCCTTGATCGGACTCGAAACCCACTCCTGCAGGCTGTTCACCAGAACCACGTTCCGGGCAGTTTTATCGTTTGTACCGCAGACTGTGCTACTGCCCTGAACTACCAGATGGTTAATGTGTATATAGGCTATAGTGTCCAGTTCTTTTATTTATATGACGTATAATGTCATGAATTAAATATATTGATTGATTAGTTTCGTTTTGTGTTGTTGTTTCCATGGCCCTTTGTGCTTTTACTGAAATAAATCTTATCTTATCTTATCTGTTCAAAACCCTTGAGGCAAAAATTATCATGGGCCCTTTAGGATCATGAATATATGTGGTTTGGTCAAAAGTAATTTTTTTTAACTTTTCGGTTAAGACCCGCACTTTAAGAGTGCTAGAATCTCATTTTTAAGCAAAATAGTTGTGGCACAAAGATCATGTGCCCTCGGGCATTGCGGGATCACGGGTGACCAGTCGGATGCGCCGGAGAGAATTCAATATCATGCTCTTCTTGTCTGCTCGAAATCCCCTAAAGTTCCGTACATTCAGCTCTTAAAAGATTTTAATTTAGATACACTTGCAAATCGTCGTCTCAGGTTATCGACAGTTTTTGGTATAAGAATGAATTGTAAATGACTTTAGTGTTGTTGTTTGTTAGCTTTCGTAATCATATAGTTTTCGTATAAAGTTTTATTGCACGACTATGTATTTTTATGCTATTTTTATACTATTGTTAACCAAATAACTGTCGCAAGTGGACATTTTACTGACCGAGCTGTTGTCAGCTGAATTTTTTATATCTGTTTCTTGTTGTATTTTGTTGATGTGACACGAAACCTACTAGTCGGCTTGTCCGTGTTATGGCTTTCTTGAATATAATTGAATTGAATTGATCATGAAATGTATCGTTTGGTCAAAAGTTTTTTTTTCACTTGGCGTTTAAGATGCACACTTTAAGGGAGGTAGAAATTAATATCTAAGCAAACCCTTTAGGCAAAAATGAGCATGGGCTTATGGGGATCATGAAAATGTATATTTTGCGTAAACGTATTTTTTTACAAGGAATAGGTTGGACCTGGGAAGTGACAATTTCTAAGCCAATTTCGTGAAGTCTGTAATGTTCCAGTCAAGTTTCATCGTCCTAGTACATCTGGAAGTGCCTTAACTCGCGATCGCCGGAAATCCGCCCCCCCCCCCCCCCCCCTCCGCACACACAACTCCCCTCACATTGCTCGAATCCGGTCCTGCTCTGTCACTGATGTACCTAGGGCTTGTGCTTTTTTTTTTCCACCAAGTTTCACACCGATCTCTCCACTCTGTGTGTGTCACAGATTTCTGGTTCTCTCCTCCAGCCCCCCCCCCCCCCCACACACACACGCACATTCATTGGATCCGGTCCATACTTGATTTGGGACATTTGAGCCACGAGTTTTTTTTTTCCAAATATCAACTTTCATTAAGATCCGATCACCCGTTCGAAAGTTACACATATCTCAAGATTCAGGATTCCCCTTCCTCCCAAAGTGAATGTTGGAAAATAAACACCCAGCTTGAAAAAAGGATCCTCGCATTTGAAAACATGAGCCTCAGAAGAATCGTAAATATAAGCTGGCAACAAAAAATCACCAATGCAGAAATACGCAGGAAAACATGACAGCCGTCTGTCATCGAGCTGCTGAAAAGAAGGCGCTGGACATACCTCGGACACGTCCTTCGTATGGATGAGAGCCGCCTTCCTTGAACAACCTACGAGTGGAAGCCAGACGGGAGAAGAAAGCAAGGCCGCCCCAAAAACACATTGAGGCGAACATATGACCGAGATCTGAAGACGGCTGGTAACTCGCTAGTACCTGAATGGGAAGACGTCACCGCTGCGGCATCAATGCGGGACGAATGGAGAGGCTTTGTCGCCGCCCTATGCGCCACCGATGGCTCTGGAGGAACGAAGATCTAATCTGAGAAGATCTTCCTCTACCCCCAACCACCCCTACCCCCACGATGGTCGGGTCGGGGAACTAACTATGTCTAAGCCAATCTTGTCAAGTTTTAATGTTCAGTCCAGGTTTGATCGTCTAAGCACATCTGAAAGTACCTTAAAATCGCGATCACCGGACCCCCCCCCCCCCCCTAACTCTCCCCACAGTACCCGAATCTGGTCCGCTTTTGTCACTGACGCACCTAGGGGTTGTGCTTGTTCTTCTCACCAAGTTTCATCCCAATCGCTCCCCTCTAAGCGTGTCACAAGATATCCGGTTCCCCCTCCGACACCCCCCAGCCATTCATCGGATCCGGTCTGGACTTGAAATGGGGCAACTGAGACACGAGATCTTTCCAAAGATCAAATTTCATTAAGATCGGATCGTTCGTTCAAAAGTTAGACATACCTCAAGATTCTGGATTCCCCCTCCCTCCTGCACTTCCCCCACGGTGGTTGGATCGAGGAAGTGACTATTTCCAACATAGCTTGGTCGGCTCCCTGATATTTCTGCCAAGTTTCATCGTCCTAGGACGAAGTACCCTAACTCGAGAACAGTGGACCGACAGACAGACAGACCGACCGACCGAAAATTGATTGGTTTATGACACTTGAGCGAAGCTGCAAGCGGCTGCACTTCCAGCAACCGCTTTCAGCGAAGAACAAAATTACATATTCTAAGACAAAAACAACAGGAAAAGGACAATTTCCGGAAGTCCAGCTGAAAAATTTCTCCCTCATAATACCTTAGGATTGAACATTAATTTGGACTATTAATATATGGATTGGTACAAAGTTCAATATTACTGTTCCATAAATTCAGTTGAAAAACCAAGGATTAAGTATAAAGAGTCGCCCGGTTCCACGCGTTTCAATCTACACTTTTCTTTACAGGGAAATTCCAGAATATTCCGGCGCCACCGCGATTCTCTCAAGAATCAAATCAGACCACAGAGCTTGAAATTTCTGGAGAGGAAGACAAAGAAGACATTCCTGAAATCGTAAGATTAGCCACACCACCCCTTCGACCCGACTCTGAATCGATACTGAATCGCACTTTCAGTTTTAAAGAGGAAGATGAAATATCCCTAGCCTCAGGTCGCCCAAGCTCCTCCCGTTCGGACAGGTCTTTCTCCGATATAATCGTAGAACAAGAGCTGGAAGAAGTATTCAGGGAAAGTAGATGTTCAAGCCCAGAAGCCCCTCCCTCCAACCCCCTAAATCCTGATAGGTCTGTGCCACTTGCTACCAGTCCTTCAGAAGCGCTTGGCAAAGAGTTAGGTCTGACGGAATCAGATGAAACTGATCAGGGTGTCAAAAGAAACTCGGACCAGGCGGACTTGGTGGGCCTGGATAATCTTTGGGGTGACTATGTGATGAAGCCAAAGAAGCTGTCGTGCAACGACCCGCTTGAAGGGACAAGTAAGAAGTTCAAAGTCAAATCTTCAATCCTTCCTAGAATCATGAATACTGCGGGAGCATTAGCAGGACTACCCGTGGTTAGCTATAAAAATGGTGTAGAGGTTTTGGACGCGGCTGTAGATCTAGGAGCTGGTGCTGGCGTGGTCACTGGTGGAAGGATGAGAAAAAGGAAAGGCTCCACTGTGATACGTCATAGCGATATCGCAGTGTTCCCCCTAGGGGATTCTTTTGCAACCTCTTCGGCAACTTTTGTCCAGCCGCTAGCTGTCGGGTCTAGCGAATCTATCCGGCCAGCGTCCCGCAGCTCAGCGAGGGTCCGAAACAAACGTGAAACAGCACACCCTGAAAGTGATCCGGATAGGGTTGTGAACAGTGCGGGCGCGGTTTGTAAAAAAGATGGACGAAGTAGTGCTGATGCGACTGTCGGACGGAAAACCCGGAATCCCGCTCGGAAATCCACTACGCCGGTGCAAGGAGACCCGGATCCACCCAGTGTACGCCGCGAAAGAGCAGCACCGAAGCGGTACGACGGCTTTGAAACGGGTCCCCGCGGCAGTACGAAACATCTTGAAAATGGTGAGATACTTGTGGGTGAGGATTCCCTTTCGGACGCGATTGGAGACGGTGAGAAATTAAAAGAAGAGGACGTGGAAAAGAAGCGAAGCAGTAGTGATAAGGAAAATGAAGCGAAAAGGAGTAATAAAGCGGGAAGGGGAGGACCAAGGGGAAGAAAAAGTGCTATGTCGCACTCAATGGATGGATCAGAGCAGAATTTATCGATTTGTAGCAGCGCAGGAAAGAGTGGACTTGGCAATGATGAAAGTCTAGAAGCTTCCTTGGTAAGTTCATCGCCATTTCATTAACCAGCCACCCATCTGCATCTATAGTTGACAGAAGGTCTCTTCCGCTTTTTCGCAAGATGGCCGATGACATCCGGAACCCTGTTGAAACAGACATTAGAGGGCTTCCTTGGGGTGGGTTTTCGTCTGCTGTTGTATTGTTGTCCGTTTGGGATTGTCTTAAAGGACCCCTCTTGCTTATTCTGCCTTTTATAATATACCTAGCTCCCTTGCGGAAGTATAAGCTTCTAAAATCCGCACCTTTCTCCCTGGCTTCGTTTTGTACCTACGATTTTTTAGCGCTTTCTCGGCCGTGCCGAATTTTGCCGGGTGCGTAGCGCAAAGCTTGCCAGAATCTTGGACGTCCGCTGGCAACTCTTTCACACATAAGGATATGAGACTCTTCGGTTTTTTGCTTCTTTAATTTGCTTTGTCTCCTACTTTTAACCACGGTGCGTTCAGTTTTCAAATGTTTTGCTCCCAGCCGCCGCGGCGGAGAGCAGGAAGGCTAGATATAATCGATAAACGCTAACAAGAAAATCGCTAAATTTAGATGGAAAGTAATAGTATTTTCGAGGAACGATTTTCTGATCCGTTTCATAGTGAAAAGACCATTTCTAGCAGTCCCGTATCCAGAAATTTATTTCGGGGGGGGGGGGGTGCCTTTCGGGTGGGGGGTTATTGCCTGCCGCTCGGACAAAAAAATACAAAAAACGCATAGATCAGAGGGTATAGCCTATAAAAATCGTTAGTTTTTTATGTTTCGGGGGGGGGGAGGGGTTAACCCCCTACCCCCCCCCCCCTGGATACGGCCTTGATTTCTAGTAAGGGTTGTGCTTTAAATGTTTGTGTCCCACGTATAGGACTCGGTGCACCTCCTCAGCGGAATCGGTGATGGGCTATCCGTCCGGGCAGCTTCTTGCGTTGGTGATGAAGTGATTGGTTCCCCCAACCTGTATGATAGGTTGAAGAAGAGACGAACTTCCTCGGACACCCAGGCCGTTTCTAATCTCATCTTGTCGATTTCCACTCTAAGCCAAAGGTAGGATATTCTACACAAAGGAATGGGTTGGGTGATTTCTTTTATATCTTTTAGTATTTGTTACACGACTCCGTAGCTAAGTATTTCTTGAGCCCAAGCTGAGTTTGAAACATATATTCAGATAATGCATAAAACGGATACGTCAGCTACGATGCTTTATCAGCGATATTTCGGCACTTCTTGGCAAGGGCCCTTTACAGGCTGTCAATGTTCAGGGTCAACCTTGGGGAAAGAAACAACGCAGTAACAAATAACTGAAGCCTCTATATCTTATTCGGGGAAATTGCTTTTAAATACCACTTTTATTCAAACAATGGTTACAACGGATACGTCAGCTATGATTCTTAGAATCATAGCTGAAATATCCGTTGTAAGCATTGTTTGAATAAATGTTTCAAAGTCAGCTTGAGCTCAAAGAATATTTAAATACCACTGTAGGGAAAAAATAGTCCTGAGATTTAATTTTTGACACAGCCGCTGTTTTTTGCTGCACGATTGGGGCGATGATAGGAAAGTTTTTTTTTTTCTGTATTTTGGTTGAAGATTGACAGCCTGACGAGGACCCTTGCTAAGAAGGGCCGAAACGATATATCGCTGGTAAAGCATCGAAGCTGACGTATCCGTAATTTGCATTATTTGAATATATGACTCCCTCGCTTGTTCCCGCAGAACGTGGGTTCGCGCGGGCAAATATGGCTTTGCGTTCCGCGCCATTTCAGCACCATGTCCTTTTTGTGGCATGAATGAATTTATTACATGATTTAGCCTTACGGCTTTTCACTACTACCTTTGTGGTTTTCACCACAAAGGGTTTTCACCACAAAGGCACAACTCGGTATAATTTTTGTTTCTGTGAAGGACAAAATTTAGCCCACAATTACCCGTGATAATCTTCCTTGAATGTAAAGAGGGCTGAACTTGGGAAGCATGCTTAACTAATATTGTTCGTGTTATCTAAGCGCTTAGAGTATCGATTAGGCGACTTTATGCGAAAACCGCTCGCGGACAGTTTTGCCCTCAGGGCTTCCCTTTGCGTACGCGCACAGACGCCGGTCTCTGTAAACTAGGGGTAAATCTGAAGCCCCCCCCCCCAACCGCAAATGACGCCCTACGTCATACGTGTACCGGCCTTTATAATCTGGAATGGATCTTTTCACGCTTCACTTAAACTTCACAAAAACTCGACTATAGCGTTGTATTATGGTGGTCTTTTGTGCAAAATATACTTTGTATGAGCTGTTGTTGGTAGTTCGCGGATCTTGCCGTCAAGTAGTTGCTCCAACGTACACCGTTAGATCAGTGAACTACCGACAAGACAACTCTTAAGAAGGTATGCATATTTTTTATCTTTAAAGTGCAACCTTTCTCCTTATTAGCCATTTTGGTCCAACCAGGCCCCCACTTTTTTGTAGAAATCCGCTCCAACTCCGTTCTTATATTTCTATGTAGCCTGCTTTAAACTTCAGGGTCTTGGAATGTAGCATTTCACCCGTCACTTATTAGCAGCCTTCTTCGCCACATAGCTTTCATTTCATGGTCTTTAAAATGTAATGTTGCACCATTCACTTATTAGGCATTTTAGTCTACCCAAGCCGCCACAGTACGTTGCAATCCGCTCCAACCCCGTTCTAATATTGCCGCAAATCCTGCTTTGATCTTGAGGTCTTTAGAACGTAGTGTTGCACCGGGCTTATTAGTAGCCTTCTTTACTACATAGTTTTATCTTCAAGAATGCACCGGGCATGTTTGTCGTACGGAAAACCAAGAGAATACGGGGAATGCTTCCAAACTGGATTTTGTTCTAAAAAAAATATGCAGTTGACGAAATTAGTCTGGATCCACTGCATTTTTGGTGTTGTTTGTTCTGATTGTTTTTAATTAATTTTACATTGCACCAACACCAGCAAAAATTGATTCCCCCTGAATCTGAACGGGAGTCCCTTTGAATGATGGCGATGATAATCGGAGCATTTCCCCGTCCGGGGAGTGAGTCCCCGGGACAAACAAGAACGCGGGGATTCCTCAAGTCGAGTCCTCGGGCAACGGCGAGGATGCGCCTATAGCTTTTATTTTCAAGGTCTTATGTTACACTTTTATTTTCAGTGAATCGAACTCTAGTGAAGAAGGTGTGTCGCGAAGGCGTGCCACGTCGGCGATGTCCTTCAAGGAACCTAGCCTGAAAGTGTAAGTCATTGATCTGTTTCTCAGTCCTTCTGTGACAACGCTCTGGTTACCCCTGGTTCAGACTGCTGTTATCTGGCGCGAAGTCCTGCATTATCCTGCACACGACACAAATCGTACAAAACATTGCGTTTTCCGCCGTAAGAATTTCAACTGTTCCGACAAAACGCGTGCGTTTTTTTCTAGAGGAAAAGAAGGATAAAAAAGTCGATTGAGTAAAAAATTGTAATCCTTTTGTGTGGTTGAATACAGATTAGCACATTCCAAGAAACTTTGTTTGTTTTTGTTAGATTTCGTAATGCTTTAGGCTAGGATTTTATCATTTTTTGTTACAAACCAACTGGTGACAAGACAAAGCGTCTTTTTTTTTTGCCACTTGCATGTCTGTCGGTTTGATGTCATTTTTTTCTCGTGTGGCACTTGCCCTTCGGCCAAGTGCAATACAGCGATCGTAGTTTCTTGTCGGTCGGGTCAGGGGATCCGAAATTGTGGTATTAGTAACTTTCGAACGGGTGATCGGATCTTAATGAAACTTGATATTTGGATAGAACTCTGTGTCTCATACGACCCAGTTCAAATCCAGACTGGATCTGATACTTGAAGATCCCGGACCCGGTACTTATGTGTGTGGGGGGGGGGGGGGGGCACCAGACACTTTACCAGCCGGGATCTACGAATAGTCGACCTCCTCTTGTGAACTTGATGGGATTAGCAGGTTACGTCGGATTACAGACTAAAGGACCCTAAACAATGTCCTAGGAAAACTGTTCCTGGTTTTCCCGAACATTTGGGTGGATTTATGGGAACGGGAATGCGGAAATTACTAACTTCCGTAGGTTGCGAACGGTTGGTCGGGCTCGATTGAACTTAATAGGTAATAAGAACTGATGACGTAGATATGGAAAACATGTGTCCGAACCACAGGCGGCCATGGTTGGGGGAGTTGAAGCGCGGGGGGGGGGGGGGACTTCGTGACATGCACACAGACCAAACGAATGGGACGCAAGTTTGAGAGTACCGAGTTTATACGGCCTAGATTTGATATTTGGTGCCCGGGCCGCATCCGGCCATGGTAGTGGAAGGATGAAGCGGGAGCCGGGAATTCTCAGATTGCTCCGATTCGAGTCAAGCTTGACGACCGGAAGAGGAGATGTCAGAGATGCGGAGTTTATGTGTCGGGAGTCGTATTCGGCCACAGTGGGGGTAGTTAGAGGGGTAGTCCCGGAATGGCTCGCATAGGGGTCTGATCACTGAAGAAAATCTTAGCTGACTTATCCGTTTTGAGTAATTTCTTGTTCTAAATAACACAAACAATCCGATTTGGTTCTACATGACACATGAAGTTTGACTGAAAATTACCAAGTAGCTGATTGTCCCAAGGTCGTTAGAGGTTCATCACTGGGGATTTCGTCGACCTCTTGTCAAATATCATGACGATAAGGCTCAGTTTCTGCTGCGTATGCGTCACAGTGGAAAAGTCATTCGTGCGGTTCTTTCGGATGTCGGGCATCTAAGAAAATATCGTGTCGCTTACAGTGCAGCAGTGTGAATCAGGGGTTATGCTCCTTGTAGTATAGTCACCTTGCCTGGGTAGCTGTCTGCCGCCCAAAATCCTACCTCGGTCCTCCTCTTATGGTAGTGTCAGTCCAGTTTCATTGGACTACTGGAGCCTATACTATTTCCGTCAGCACCCGACGGAATTAGTTTTCTAGCTTAGATGTACCTTAGATGCACCACAACCTGTCTAAAATAGTTAAATCTGTTGAAAGATGTGTGTTTAAAATCATATTCACTGATAAATCTTTCTAAATTCAGATATTTAGGCACTGTTGTGACGGAAATAGAATCACGGCATCCCGCATCGTTACAGTACAAGAGAGTCGACGTCAATTTTTGTAAGTCAAAAACAGGCCAAAAAGACAAAGATCTTCTCTGTTTAAAACACTAAATGTTTTTCAAATATTGAATTCATGTTTGTTGCTAACAATCATACAGTTTGCTTTCATATTTTCCAAATACCTAGGTTAAACAATGATTACGTGACGGAAACAAACTTCGGATGACCAGCCGTAACGGTAACAAAGTCCCCAGAAAATGTGTGGGTCATCACAGAAAATCATGTACTGGCAACGCAGCTTGCACGCTATTATCTCGTAAGAAAAGCTAGGATGAAGAAGAACAAGATGGCTTTCTTTTGAGATATTCTTGACCTTTTTTGGAAATTTCTGCGGTGAGAAAAAGACAACCAAAGCTGATCAATGGAATAGACAGGTTAACTTCTGACGGAAATGTAAGTAAGTATATTTATAACCCACTAAAGTTTTGACAAAAACAAACTGTGGAGTAAATAAGGAGAAAAAAATAAGAAAGAAAAAAAAAGACAAAATACGTTAACAAAAAAGACTAAAATAACCTAATAAGGCGGTGGTGAGGATTCAACCTCATACAAGCATCGGCCAGTAAATCCTCGTGTAAGGATTTAAAAAGTATAGAAGTAAATATAGAAGTAAATAGAAGTAAGAAGTATAGAAGTATGAAGTATAAGAAGAAGAAGTAAGAAGTATAGAAGAAGAAGTATAGAAGTAAAAGTAAATAGTATAGACTCCAGTATATTTAAAGGAAAAAATAAATACACAATTAACATTCCAGCCAGGAAAGCACAAACGGAGTGCTTGGCTAGGGCAGGGAAATGACCAATATTGATTTAACAACCAACAGAATCAACGAAATGAATACTCTATATAAAGAAAAAGGGAGGAGACGAAAAAATAACAAATGTTTCATCTTTAAATGGAAAAGAGAGAAAAAGAAGGGAAAGAAGGAACGAGAAAGAATGAAAACAAAAAAAGAAAAGAAAGAAAGTGATCGTTATCTATGATCCGGAGCATATCCTATTATATCAGACCATTTCTTCCTGGTCTTCAATAACTCTCAGTACTTCATAGATGAAAGCTGGAGATTGATCAGGAGGGCCTAAGCCAGCATTCCAAACATACGAAAGTCCAACCTCATCAAGTTTGGATTTAACTTGGAATGGCCATGATTTCCCTCCACTTAACATATCCAAATAAGCTGCCTTCACAAGCATATCATCTGGCAATAGTTGCATTTTTGATCGAAGTTTGAAGTTACCTTCAGACTCAAAGGTCTCTACTTAAAGTTCAATGGGCCCATCAAACTACCCCTATCCCACTCTGTAACAACCCAGGAACAATGCTTACCCCCTAGGTCAGCAGCTTTTTCAGCAGTTTCCTCTCTGTGATATTTCAAAGCGTAATTTTTTGGGCCAGTACATGCTCAGTTTACTAGCTTGGACAAAGATAAAAGTGATGTTTCTTATAATACTTAGTAGATCTTTATTTTATGCATAAATCAGCTTGTATAATTCAGATATGAAAAGGTTATTTGTTTTTGAATGATTTTTGTAGCTATGTTATTTTTATAAGCTTATTGCATATGATATGATATGATATTTATTTGTCTTCAGAGCCCAAAGGCCATAACAAACACACATAAATAACAACATGTAAATACAAAATAAACGGTCACACTACTACATTCTGGTACATTTTATAATATTCTGGTACATTTTATAAAGCAAGCTAATCAAGCTTCACAACACTATTCCACAAAGAAAAACTTTTAATAGGCACTTTAAGCCATGGAACTTCTGATGAAACACTAGAACAATCAGGTAAACTGCATCTGCGGCTTGACTTTGGTGGCATCTCAAATATATCCTTTTCTATCAAGCATTGCTGTGAGTTTTTGAATTTCCTGCCACGATATCCCAGCTCCTAAGATTTGGATCGCCGAAATGCCAGAGAGGTAAAGACAAGGGATAACAAGAAAACGGCCGATTTTCGTAGCGCCTTCTACAGGAAGTCGGAAATGTTTATATGTGAAGCATTTAATACAAAGTAAAGCATTAGAAGTGTCCATTGTGCTTTAAATACCGTTTTTGGTCGCCGGTCACAGTTTCTTCGTCCTTCAAACTCTGACTGTCGAACTTCGAGAGCTAGTATGTTCGAACTTCGAAGTTTGCTGAATCGTCGAAGAAACGTCAACCGGGCAAGGATCGCCGGAGTAGTAAAAACAGTAATTAAGCAAACGGCGAACTTCGACGGCGCTTGAAAATGGAAATTAAGCCACCGGTCACGCTAACTGCGAACAAAACTTAGATCAAAAACGCAACTAATGTTTAGATTTCAGACATAGATGTGAAGAGCTTGAAAGCTCCTTCCATCCCCAATTAATCGCTATTTGTGCGGATGCAGACGTTCGGAATTCCAGAGATTTTATTTCCTTATTTGTTTGTATAGGAAGCTGCGTGCGCCGACGAAGAAAAAAGTTTAGCTTGTAAGTGCTCTGTTTGCAAATTGTTCTTTTGGATACTTCTCAAATTTTTGTGTGCTCGTGTACCAGAAATTCGAAATTGGAAAGATGTACGGCTTTTGTTAATTTTTTAAGTCGGAAAATAAATGCGTTTGTACTCACGTCTCGTACCTTACAGAGGCGTTACTAGCCAAATGTTTGGGGGGGGGGGAAGGTATTTACCGACTGGACGGTCATTTTTACCAACTGTTTTTGCAGTCGACTCTTTTTAAGAAAAAAACGACTGTTTTGACGAAAAATCGATTGATTTTCAGAAAAAACGATTTTTTCTTAGGGAAACAAGACCAAAGGTGTCGATGGGATTCCAAAAATCCAATATTTGATTCAGACAAATTTATTTGATTCAGACAATCGAGTCTTGTCTTCGCCAGATTCAGTCTTGGACAGGTTAATCATCAGAGAAAACCAATTTCAGATATACCTCTATAAGCCATATCTATTTTGACGATACTGACCGAGACTTCCTGCCGATTTCCGAGCGAACTACTAGTCCAGAAAAAAAAAATACAGAAACAAAACCAGCGTATCTCCTTATCCCTATAAAGAACATTTAATCAACTTTGAATAAAAGTTTGACTTTAAAAAAAATCCGGTTACAACCGGATTCCGGAATAATTAATATGTCCGGGTATAAAACCATTGTCATATACCAACTCAGCCTCTCTTCTTACCCCTTAATCTGTCATCTAATCGAACTTTTGCTTTTAACAAATTTTCCGGTTTTGGCCGGATTCCGGGCGAACTAGTTGTCCGGCGAGAAAATGATTTTCACCATCGTGTTCGGCATGTCTTTTTACCTATAAATCAAACATTTAATCAACTTCAAATTAAACTTTTACTTTTAGCCAACTTTCCGGTTTTATCCGGGTAGAAAATTGTTTTCACATAAGTGTCCAGCATGTCTTCTTGCCCTAAACCGAACATCTAATCAACTCTAAATGAAACTTTTAATTTTAACAAGCTTTCCGGTTTCGGCCGGATTCCGGGCGAACTACTTGTCCTTCGAGAAAATGGTTTTCACCATCATCTTCAGCATGTCTTCCTACCCCTAAATCGAACATCTAACCAACTTCAAATAAAACTATTACTTTTAACAAACTTTCCGGTTTTGGCCGGATTCCGGGCGAACTACTCGTCCGATGACAAAATGGTTTTCACCATCGGGCTCAGCATGTCTTCTTACCCCATAATCGACTATCACATTAGCTGTTTCAAAATATTTTGTTTGACCCTTAATTTGAACCCCCACCCCTAAATGTAGGGCTACAAAGCCCATCTACGAACTCGACTAGTCCGACGACCCAACGAATCCTCACACCAAGTTTCATTAAAATATCTCATTCCCTTCGAGAGTTATCGCGCTTACAGACGGACGGACGGACAACTTTTGCGATGTCATAGGTATCCCTCCACTTAGGTTTTGGGATCCCAAAAATCGACTGTTTCCAGTAAATTTTTTTTACGGGAAATCGCGTTGCTTCATGCCGACTCAGTTATTTTTTGTACCGACTGACCGTAACCATTGGAGGGGGGGGGGGCGTCTCCCCCTCCCCCCATACGTGACGCCCCTGGTGCCTCATACTCAGGAGAACAATGACGAGCACAGGATGTTTTAACTTGGAAACCTAAAACGTCGTAATTCCTTTGGCTACAGTCTAGCCCTAGTCATTATCAAGGGCGATACGAGGAGACCAATTAACCTTAAAAGGAGACGAAAGGGAGAGCCCTTTGATTAGCAGGGGCAGTGGCGACAGTCCTTAGCCGAGGCTCACTGCTAATAATATAATATAACTTATTTATTTCCTTAATAGTATTAACAACTGCTAGCTGGCGGATGGTCAACATAACAAACTATGAATCACGACTGATTGATAATCGGACAGTTAAAATTACGAATAAAATAAGGCACAAACGAAGATAGACCAATTAACCTTAAAAGGAGACGAAAGGGAGAGCCCTTTGATTAGCAGGGGCAGTGGCGACAGTCCTTAGCCGAGGCTCACTGCTAATAATATAATATAACTCATTTATTTCCTTAATAGTATTAACAACTGCTAGCTGGCGGATGGTCAACATAACAAATTATGAATCTCGACTGATTGATATTCGGACAGTTAAAATTACGAATAAAATAAGGCACAAACGAAGATCAATAAACTCAACCTTTCGGTTGAGTTTATGGGCGCTTGAAGAAGCCGTGGCTTGTCAGTGTTAGCTAGTCTTCCAATTCTGTTCGGTATGATCTGGTGAAGTTTCAAAGTCTGGGAAAATAGTCCGGTGGTGGTCAGAAGTTAAACATTTTTTTCCAAAGTTCATCGTCAGTTGATGCCTCCTATCCGCAAGGGTCGGCAACTGAAGCTTGACCAGAGCATCCTCGTAGGAAACATAATCCGGACCAAGCATCACTTTGCACGACCTCTTCTGGATAGACTCGAGTCTTTCTGTCTGTTCTACTGTCAGTCCGGAATGCCATATAGGACACGCATATTCCACGTAGGGACGAATGTATGTATAGTAGATTGTTTTTAAAACTCGAGGAGGGATTGCAAATCGGCCAAGGGCGGCAAAAGACTTTAACAGTGGGGCTGATCCACAGCTACAGGCTGAACTCGTGCTTGCGGTAGCAATTGGTGGACCATAGTGTTCCACGAAGGTCTTTCAACAAACGGAACTGTTTTCAGTGAACCCGGCAAGTAAAAAGATTGATGGGAGCCTTGGGAAATACGGGCACGGTTTGAAAATCGGGGCGGTAAATCTCGGTACTAATGTCCGCATGTTTTTGTACCCGTGCAGCATCTTTTTAATTTCTTACTTTTGGCTGCGATTCTTCCACTTGTTAATGTTGATTTTCTTTTACCTCTTCGACGGCATCTGGACTACTCTACCCCCCTCCCCCTACAAAAAAAACCCAAAAAATCGAGTAGGCTAATGTGCCTACAAATATATGCTAGGCTAATACATGACCAAAACTCGCACCAGTCGCTTGTAAAACTGAAAGGTACTGTAATAGTTTTGAGCATCAGTTTACCTTGTATCATAACAACTATACCTGAATTACTGTATTTATTCTATGACAATTGTATATATGTTTTAGTTGTAGGTTAGTGACAAGTGCCAATTAATTTGCTCGCGCATGAAATGTTGTGCCGCATTTATTTGAAATTAAAAAAAATTAAAGAAATTTAAAAAATATTTATATTCTTAAAAATAATGTATATTCTGTTTATTGGATTTAAGAGGGTGCGGTTGTAAAGTATCTCTCTCCTCATCAAGCTGTATACGTTCTGTTGAAAGAACCCTAGAGACCCGGCCGTCGTCGAACATTTGTGTTTTATAAAAAATCCGTACAAAGAATGTATACCACTGAAAGATTCGTTAATCATCATCCACCTCTCGCTGGTGAGTAGTAGCTCCCACACTTACAGTTTCTGCTATGTCAGTTAACGCATTTTCTTTCAGTCGTTCGCGAATTAGTTCTGCTATTGCTCTTTGTGTCCGCCGCTCCAAAAGTTCAAGTTTCTTTGCTACGTCTCTCTTCAGGTCCCAGTCCGGTTTTCTAGGTGCCAAGTTCATTATGTCCTGAAAAGGAAAAACTGCATTCAAGCAACCAGCCGGCAATAGTCCTTATTATCACTGGAGACGATGGACCTAGGTTATACAAACTAAGGCTCAGACTCAAGTTTTCCTATTCTATATGTACCTCATAACCTTTTTCCTATCTATCACCTAGTTCCACTTTGTCAGAAACTTATTCCGATTCCGACCGACTAAAATTAAACGTATGTACAACGGCTGCCCCCCCCCCCCCCTCCAGTACTAAAATCCCCCTAGTGCAAACCCGGCGAACGCCAGCAGAAGGGGGTTTGCCCGTTTTTTTTCGCCATGGGTCTCCTAGACTCGCGTACAATTCCTCTTGCATATCCCTGGACTTTACCCCCTTCTTTCCCTGGACTAACAATTCTTGTAAGTACCCAATTTTAGGACTTTACGAGTTTGATAACTTTACAGTAAGTTTTAAGAGCTTTACCTTTATTTGAACTTACAGTTGAAAACTTTTACAGCTCAAGTTTTGTTTACTTATTTAAATCCTGTACACTGTACTAAGTTATTTTCTTTTAATTGTGAAACTTTTAGTGGTTTTTGCTCTTATCCGGTAACGGTTATACTCCATGAATTCTTCTTTCAGCGGAGGGAGGAGTTAATGGGTGAAAAATATGATTAGCCTACGTTAGGTCTACAATTCAGAAATACATTTCAGGATATCTTTTTCGACAAGCTCATTCCAAGAAGTGATATCGAAACTTTCAAGATATGTCACAATTACTTATGACAATACAAGATCTGATGATGTCCTCATCTTCAACCACAACGTTCTCTGAGAACTGCATGGTGAGAAATTTCAAAAAACACTGTAAAATCGAGCTTCAACAGCCAGATAGTGGAATATTGGAATCATCTCCCTCAAAGTGCTGTAAACGCAGAAACCATCAATCAATACTCTATAATCCAAAACACGCCAGTGATTCTCAGGAAGAACGAGAAAACGTAGCAGTAACGTCTCACACCCAACAACTCAATCCTGCGTTAACCAATCACGGCGATGTGTGGTAGCAGCCGTGATACCGCTTTCGGCTCTTCCGCTAGGTACAGGTCGATTTTGCATCGGCAAGAACAGTTAGTCATCAAGAGTATTTAAAGCAGGTATGGACCGTCACCTGGCTGTCGTGAGAAATTTACAGAGGCAAAAGCGTTTTTGCTGTAATTCTATTTATTTTTTTTAAATCCAAGGTTTGTGTCCCATGAGTTACCAGTGGCCTAGATCCCATTAGGAGGTTCCGCCGAAGACCCAGCGGCAGTATCGCAACAAGAAGCTGTGCCACCTACTTCTATACCGAAAATTAAACAACCCAGCAAAACAGCGATAGAGAAGACCCATCACAAAACAGCAGAAGGAAGCTCAACAAAATCAGGTGCTTAGAATTTCCAATGAGAAGAAGAGGCAGCTTACGCCAGAGACCTTGTATTTCATCTGTCCTACATCACACCGCAATATATGGCTGGTGTACCAACGGCTGCAGATATATGAGAATGTAGAAATTTCGCATCGAGTATGCAGGATGGGAGTTGCATAGTCGGAGCAATGATGTAGGAGGATATGACAACATACAAATTTAACGGTAGTATAATATTGGCTTCACAAAAATAATAGACGGAGTAGGCTTACCAGTTCCTCAGTCACAGGAAGTTCCTTAGCTTTCTCTAGGGTTTCTATAACTTGACTTTCGACGTCTCCAGGCTTTGCCGGCTCAGCGATAGCTTGTTTTAAATCCTCGGTAATTGGCTGGTAATTCCGAAACTGAGGTCTGTAAGAAGAAAGCAAGGAAAAAAGAGACCAACACTGATGACTTGAAAGGATTTGAGCTACTGATTATAATTTGCTGTCCATGTTGGCATGGCGGATACGAAATAATATTAGAAAAAAAGATGGACATAATTCAGCTGACTAGTCGGCGGATCCCTGACAAGATTGCCGATCCTCCCGAGTCTTCTTTGGAACTGTAAAACTACCTAGAAAAAGAACAGCGCGTAATCGGTATTGGTAAGTAATCGTAGGACCATCAGATACCGCTGATGTTTATTTTTTAGACTGGTGTACAACGTTAAACTAATCTCCCAGATCTTTGTTGGGACTCCTGGCGGGTCTTGTATTCTGAAAGAAATAAGGCAGCTGGATCCCATACGTTGACACCTTGGCTAGGAAGTGTGTCGGAATACCAGCGACAAGTGCTGCTGCTTTACGTATATTCCCAACTACTGGATTGGTCGTACGACCTTTGTCTGCAACCACGAGATATAACCACAACCAGACACTTTACTTACAGGATCCGATCATCGGGGGGGGGGGGGGGGGGCTAGATTTTGTGATATTTTGCCGTCCTCGTCTAGTTTTGTGTATCATCTAGTTGTAACAACGAGTTAGGGTACTACCAGATGTGCCAGGAAGATGAAACTTGGCAGGCATATCAGGGACCCAACTGAACTAACTTGGAGATGATCAGTTTCCCGATCGGACCATCTGGGGGGGGGGGGGGGGAGGGGGAGAAATCCGGAAAATCGAACGGGTGATCGGATTGGAATGAAACTTAATAACTGAATCGATGATATATTTCTGATGTCCGATTTGAAGTCCGGACCGGATTGCTACGGGGTAGGGGGGAAGACCGGAAATATCGAGAAACAGTTAGAATGGAGGGATCGGGGTGAAACTTGCTGGGATTAACAAGCATCTGTTCTCTAGATAAATCGTCTAGACAACTGGACTGGATCCGGACACTTGGGGGAGGGGGGTTTCCGGAATTCCAGTGATGGCGGTTTTGGGAATTTTACGACGAAACTTGGCATGCATATCGATCAATCTGACTTCGAAGTAAAAATTTTCTCGCTCCGATAATCGTGGG
Source organism: Branchinecta lynchi (assembly GCA_023053575.1). Taxonomy (NCBI): domain Eukaryota; kingdom Metazoa; phylum Arthropoda; class Branchiopoda; order Anostraca; family Branchinectidae; genus Branchinecta; species Branchinecta lynchi. The sequence goes on along the minus strand of JAKZAP010000020.1, from coordinate 6,727,685 downwards.
GAGAGTGGAGGGAGGAGGAATCCGGAATATTGAGCCATGCGTAACTTTAGAACGGGTGACCGGATTCGAGTGAAATTTAATAACTGAAATGTCTGGTGCTCTTGTTAATGTCCGACCGGATCTGACAACTATTGGGGGTGGGGATACGCTACCGGCTTAGACTGGAGAGATCGGGATGGAACTTTGTGGGAACAACAAACAGATGCACTGGATAAATCATTTACAGAACCGGATTGACTCCGGGCACTGTGGGGGGATTTGGAGGGGGGGGGGGGGGTCCGGAATTCCGGTGATCGCGAGTTAAGGTACTTCCAGATGTGCTAGGACGATTACCTTGACTGGAATATTGGAGATTCGACAAGATTGGCTTACAAATGGTCATTTTCCAAATCCAACTAGTCCTTAAAGTACCAATCTTGACCGCAAAGTAAGAAAAATAGTTTTAAGCAATATATACATTTTTATGATCCACATGAGCACATTATTAGTTTTGCCTCAAAGGTTTTGCTTACAAATTAAGTTCTAGCTCCCTTAAAGTGCGCATCTTAACCAAAGTCGAAAAGTACTTTTGATCATAATCCATCTCAACCCACCATCATTTGCGCCACAAGGGTTTTGCTTAAAAATTTATTTCTAGCGCTCTTGTGCGCATCTTAACCGAAAAGTGAAACAAAAAAATATGTTTGACCAAATAGAGAGTTTTCGGAAACTTGCGTGAGACCTAAATACTGTACGCTAAAGTTGTAGCTCACGCTAAAGTGATGATGATGATGACAAATAAGGTGAACATTTAGCGTTCGAAAAAGTGGACTCTGAGCGAAAAACGCTATTTTTAGTGTAACATACTTGGACTGTTAAGCGTGAAATTTGAAAAAAAAGACACACTGTAGAGTTTTTTTGGATTGGAATGGAAAGAATAAAGTAAGTAAAGTGTACACACTGTACAAGGGTGTTTCTTTTCCATGTAATTGGCTGCTGCTCTTCTTGACACGTTGGCGTTCCGAAAACCGAAGTTTCCGATACGTACCACCAGATGTCAGCTGAGGTGCTAACGTGAGCAACAAGCCTATTTCTGAAAACTCTGTAATGGTACATATTAATGATCCCCAAAGGCCTGTTACTGTTTTTGTCATAAGTAGCTGCGTTCTTTGTCCCGGGAGTTCTCACCGGTGTTCTCCGGTTTTTCTTATAAGCCGTTTTTGCATCCACCGGTGACTTCTCACCAGTCTTATAACCCGTTTTTGCACTAACCAGTGTCCGGTTTTATCTCACCGGTGTGGACTAACCAGAACCTGCTCGTGTATGGAAGGCGGATCGGGTCAAAAGACCCTCCTACATCACATGATAGAGAACCTGCTTAGTCAGGTGGTGCATTCACACCACCTGCTTTGTCACGTCCTCTGTCACGTGGTGTATTTACACCATGTGCTTTGTCACGTCCTCCGTCGTGTCGTGCAACTACACCACGTGATTTGTCACGTCCTCTGCCATGTGGTGTGAAGTGTTCACACCACGTGCTTTATCACGTCCTCTGTCACGTGGTGCATTTACACCATGTGCTTTGTCACGTCCTCTGTCACGTGGTGCATTTACACCATGTGCTTTGTCACGTCCTCTGTCACGTGATGCGAACACACCACATGCTTTGTCACGTCCTCTATCTGGTGATGTAAATCCATCGCGTGACAATAGAGGTGCTTGGTCAGATGGTGACTTTCCACCACGTGTATTGTATCGCTGTGTAAATACGCCATGTGTTTTAGAAGGTGGTGTATTGTAAAAATCAATGAATATTAAAGAGAAAGCGTTGTTATCTGGCCGAACGGGTCAAAACCTAGACTTTGCAGGAAACGCTTCCTGCAAAACCGGTCTGAAGTCCTTCATAATATCTCACATCACGTGCTTTGTAACGTCCTCTGTCACCTGCTTTGTCACGTGGTGTAAATACACCACCTGCTTTGTCACGTCCTCTATCACCTGCTTTGTCACGTGATGTAAATACACCTGCAAAACCGGTCTGAAGTCCTTCATAATATCTCACATCACGTGCTTTGTCATGTCCTCTGTCACCTGCTTTATCACGTGGTATAAATACACCACCTGCTTTGTCACGTCCTCTGTCACCTGCTTTGTCACGTGGTGTAAATACACCACCTGCTTTGTCACGTCCTCTGTCACCTGCTTTGTCACGTGGTGTAAATACACCACCTGCTTTGTTACGTCCTCTGTCACCTGCTTTGTCACGTGGTGTAAATACACCACCTGCTTTGTCACGTCCTCTGTCACCTGCTTTGTCACGTGGTGTAAATACACCACCTGCTTTGTTACGTCCTCTGTCACCTGCTTTGTCACGTGGTGTAAATACACCACCTGCTTACTTTAGACCTACCCTGACCCTGATTTCCGTATCAGCCAAGAAACACACATTTTAGGGGTATTTCGAAATTTTAATTAGAAAATAACACCTGTTTTTCACTTTAGACTTGCGCCCGATCCGTATCCGTTCCCCTAGGGAAAGTTTTGTCATTTTTAGTCACCTTAGATTCTTGAACAAGTGCTTATTGTTTCAATTGAAAACTTACATTTTAAGGGTTAGGAGGGTTGGGTTTAAGGGGGATTTCAGGGTTAGGTTTAAAAACAAGTGTCATTTTATGATTCGAGTGTTCGAAATACCCCTAAAACGTGAGTTTCTTGGCTGACACGGCATTTTCATTTTTAGGGTCTAGACCCTAGGGAAACGGGTCAAGGTAGGTCTAAAGTAAAAAAAAGTGTCATTTTCTGATTCAGAATGTTCAAAATACCCCTCAAACGTGTGTTTCTTGGCTGATACAGCAATTTAATTGTTAGGGTCTAGACCCTAGGGAAATGGGTCAGGGCAGGTTTAAAGTAAAAAAAGTGTCATTTTCTGATTCAGAATGTTCGAAATACCCCTCAAACTTGTGTTTCTTGGCTGATACAGCATTTTAATTTTAAATTGTTAGGGTCTAGACCCTAGGGAAACGGGTCAGGGCAGGTTTAAGGTAAAAAAAAAGTGTCATTTTCTGATTCAGAATGTTCGAAATACCCCTCAAACTTGTGTTTCTTGGCTGATACAGCATTTTAATTTTTAGGGTCTAGACCCTAGGGAAACAGGTCAGGGTAAGTCTAAAGTAAAAAGAAGTGTCATTTTCTGATTCAGAATGTTCTAAATACCCCTAAAACGTGTGTTTCTTGGCTTCTACAGCAATTTAATTTTTAGGGTCTAGACCCTAGGGAAACGGGTCATGGGTTACGTACATGCTAAAGCAGGTCATGTGTTCACACCCCGTGACAAAGCACAGGCTAAAGCAGTTGGTGTATCCACACCACGTGACAAAGCACATGCTAAAGCAGGTGGTGTATTCACACCACGTGATAAAGGACGTGGTGTATTCGCACCACGTGATAAAGCACGTGGTGTATTCGCACCACGTGATAAAGCACGTGGTGTGAGAAGCCAAATTCAGTCTACGCCCAGTATTGGTTACATTTTGCTCGTGTTTCCAAAGGTTATAGACGAAACTCATGTGTCATGGATAAGGTTTTCAGACAAGGGGAATGCGAATATGGAATTAACTTTTGCCCCTGAATTTCCCTTGACCCTTCACGGTCCTAGGGTCTAGACCCTAAATATTGAAATTGCTGTATCGGCCAAGAAACACAGGTTTTAGGGGTATTTCAAACATTCTGAATCCGAAAATGACTTTTTTTTTTTACTTTATACCTACCCTGACCCGTTTCCCTAGGGTCTAGACCCTAAACATGAAATTGTGCTTGCAGCCAAGAAACACTTCAGGGATAATTGTAGTTGCAGCCAAGAAACACTTCAGGGGTCAATGGGTAACACCAGGGACCCATAAATTTCCTTTACAGAGGGCTTGTCATTTCCTATGCTTCTTAGCTTCTATGTTGCTATGTTGTCCGATCCTTGCCTACTTTCCAAAAATCCCACTTGGGTCGAATCGGCATTCTTGTTTGCCTCATTGGACTTGCTCGCCAAAGAGACTCCTCCCTCAAGGCAGCCAATCCCAAATTTTGTCTATCTGGCCTTGGACGTGATTGGACCGTGGGTACTTCTCGAACTATCTTCCGTTCGGTCAACATAGCATCAGAAATATCTTATTGACAAGCCCCCTGAATGGCGAGGCATTTCAGGAAATTTATAGGTCCCTGGTAACACCCATTGCAAACCATATGTTAAATCATAAAAGTTGTCCATATTCGCATTCCCCATGTCTAAAACCTTATCCGCGACACGTGAATTTCGTCTCCTTTCGCAATTTTACCATTGGATTTTCTCTAGTTAGATATAAAGTGAAAAAATATCACTTTCGGATTCAGAATGTTTGAAAAACCCATAAAACATGTGTGGCTTGGCTAATACAGCAATTTAATTTTAGGGTCTAGACCCTAGGGAAACGGGTCAGGGTAGGTATAAAGTAAAAAAAAAGTCATTTTCGGATTCAGAATGTTTGAAATACCCCTAAAACCTGTGTTTCTTGGCCGATACAGCAATTTCAATATTTAGGGTCTAGACCCTAGGACCGTGAAGGGTCAAGGGAAATTCAGGGGCAAAAGTTAATTCCATATTCGCATTCCCCTTGTCTGAAAACCTTATCCATGACACATGAGTTTCGTCTATAACCTTTGGAAACACGAGCAAAATGTAACCAATACTGGGCGTAGACTGAATTTGGCTTCTCACACCACGTGCTTTATCACGTGGTGCGAATACACCACGTGCTTTATCACGTGGTGCGAATACACCACGTCCTTTATCACGTGGTGTGAATACACCACCTGCTTTAGCATGTGCTTTGTCACGTGGTGTGGATACACCAACTGCTTTAGCCTGTGCTTTGTCACGGGGTGTGAACACATGACCTGCTTTAGCATGTACGTAACCCATGACCCGTTTCCCTAGGGTCTAGACCCTAAAAATTAAATTGCTGTAGAAGCCAAGAAACACACGTTTTAGGGGTATTTAGAACATTCTGAATCAGAAAATGACACTTTTTTTTACTTTAGACTTACCCTGACCTGTTTCCCTAGGGTCTAGACCCTAAAAATTAAAATGCTGTATCAGCCAAGAAACACAAGTTTGAGGGGTATTTCGAACATTCTGAATCAGAAAATGACACTTTTTTTTACCTTAAACCTGCCCTGACCCGTTTCCCTAGGGTCTAGACCCTAACAATTTAAAATTAAAATGCTGTATCAGCCAAGAAACACAAGTTTGAAGGGTATTTCGAACATTCTGAATCAGAAAATGACACTTTTTTTTACTTTAAACCTGCCCTGACCCATTTCCCTAGGGTCTAGACCCTAACAATTAAATTGCTGTATCAGCCAAGAAACACACGTTTGAGGGGAATTTTGAACATTCTGAATCAGAAAATGACACTTTTTTTTACTTTAGACCTACCTTGACCCGTTTCCCTAGGGTCTAGACCCTAAAAATGAAAATGCCGTGTCAGCCAAGAAACTCACGTTTTAGGGGTATTTCGAACACTCGAATCATAAAATGACACTTGTTTTTAAACCTAACCCTGAAATCCCCCTTAAACCCAACCCTCCTAACCCTTAAAATGTAAGTTTTCAATTGAAACAATAAGCACTTGTTCCAGAATCTAAGGTGACTAAAAATGACAGAACTTTCCCTAGGGGAACGGATACGGATCGGGCGCAAGTCTAAAGTGAAAAACAGGTGTTATTTTCTAATTAAAATTTCGAAATACCCCTAAAATGTGTGTTTCTTGGCTGATACGGAAATCAGGGTCAGGGTAGGTCTAAAGTAAGCAGGTGGTGTATTTACACCACGTGACAAAGCAGGTGACAGAGGACGTAACAAAGCAGGTGGTGTATTTACACCACGTGACAAAGCAGGTGACAGAGGACGTGACAAAGCAGGTGGTGTATTTACACCACGTGACAAAGCAGGTGACAGAGGACGTAACAAAGCAGGTGGTGTATTTACACCACGTGACAAAGCAGGTGACAGAGGACGTGACAAAGCAGGTGGTGTATTTACACCACGTGACAAAGCAGGTGACAGAGGACGTAACAAAGCAGGTGGTGTATTTACACCACGTGACAAAGCAGGTGACAGAGGACGTGACAAAGCAGGTGGTGTATTTACACCACGTGACAAAGCAGGTGACAGAGGACGTAACAAAGCAGGTGGTGTATTTACACCACGTGACAAAGCAGGTGACAGAGGACGTGACAAAGCAGGTGGTGTATTTACACCACGTGACAAAGCAGGTGACAGAGGACGTGACAAAGCAGGTGGTGTGAACACTTCACACCACATGGCAGAGGACGTGACAGAGGACGTGACAAAGCAGGTGGTGTATTTACACCACGTGACAAAGCAGGTGACAGAGGACGTGACAAAGCAGGTGGTGTATTTACACCACGTGATAAAGCAGGTGACAGAGGACATGACAAAGCACGTGATGTGAGATATTATGAAGGACTTCAGACCGGTTTTGCAGGTGTATTTACATCACGTGACAAAGCAGGTGATAGAGGACGTGACAAAGCAGGTGGTGTATTTACACCACGTGACAAAGCAGGTGACAGAGGACGTTACAAAGCACGTGATGTGAGATATTATGAAGGACTTCAGACCGGTTTTGCAGGAAGCGTTTCCTGCAAAGTCTAGGTTTTGACCCGTTCGGCCAGATAACAACGCTTTCTCTTTAATATTCATTGATTTTTACAATACACCACCTTCTAAAACACATGGCGTATTTACACAGCGATACAATACACGTGGTGGAAAGTCACCATCTGACCAAGCACCTCTATTGTCACGCGATGGATTTACATCACCAGATAGAGGACGTGACAAAGCATGTGGTGTGTTCGCATCACGTGACAGAGGACGTGACAAAGCACATGGTGTAAATGCACCACGTGACAGAGGACGTGACAAAGCACATGGTGTAAATGCACCACGTGACAGAGGACGTGATAAAGCACGTGGTGTGAACACTTCACACCACATGGCAGAGGACGTGACAAATCACGTGGTGTAGTTGCACGACACGACGGAGGACGTGACAAAGCACATGGTGTAAATACACCACGTGACAGAGGACGTGACAAAGCAGGTGGTGTGAATGCACCACCTGACTAAGCAGGTTCTCTATCATGTGATGTAGGAGGGTCTTTTGACCCGATCCGCCTTCCATATACCTTGCCAGACTTGTATAGTTGATGCAGTTAGACTCTAAAGGCTATGATGCACTTGAAGTTTACTTTTCTTTAGTTTCCATTATTTGCAAAGAAAAATATGATCACATTAAAATCAAATCAAGTTTATTAATTAGCCATGATTATCCAAAAACGAATAGCACTGGCACGTCAAAGATACAAACACTTGGGTCACAATTTAAGTCAAGTCACTGTTAAAATTTTTGCAAAAGTACGGGACGAATGAACGGCCGAACACTGCAATTTGCAGGAGGTAGCTTTAACTTTTGTTTCCCCAAATTTGATCCTCGAGTGGGGCGTTTATTTTCAGCTGTTGGCTGGAAATCTGGCAGAATGTTGCGAAAGAGCTCCGACGACAGACAGGACCTCCCATAAGCCATGAGAAGTTCATGCCGTCTGTTTGATAAGGTAGCCAGGCCTAGACTCTAAGCTCCTCTATCTACAAATTAGTCTTTAATTAAATTGATTTTAACTATTCTTAGAGCGTGTTCCACCCTACTTACTGTAGTAACTATGCATGACGTCACAAATTCTTACTTTTTGCAGTCAAGGCTGGAACGATTTTTCTTTTTTCCAGCAGAATATCATGCCACAGGCAAATCCGACCGATCACGTTATAGAGATGCATAGTTTCCAGGCTTACGGTCCCGAGCAAGCAAATAGCTACTATTTCGAGAAGGATGAAACGGTCAGAGTAATAACTTTTCATGAGGTTCGAATGTAAATAGTAACTAATAGTTACTATTGTCAGAAGGGTGGAACCAGTGGCTAAACTAGCCCATGTTCGTGGGGGGGGGGGGGGGGCAACGGCGCACGCTCCCGTGGAATGCATCTTACAACCATTGTAATAATAAGTCGTAACATATCAACTGAGATGGTTTTCTAATGAAAATTGATGAATTCGGAATTAACTTCCTGGCACCAACCAGGAACATACTATGCAGTCAATAGTATTGCAAACCAGAAAAGCAGTGATAGAGATTTCAACAGATAAATTCACCGCTTCAGATTTACGCGGCCGTCTTTTTCGCTTGTATACTGAGCGACTTTTGGGCTTCAAAAGGTTAGCACCTACAAGTTAGTAAAGTTTGTCTGTCCGTCTGTTACCATGATAACTCTCGAAAGGGTTGAGTAGGAGGATGCGTTGGATCAAAGTACAGGTGAAGTGAACTGGCAGTCCAGTTTAAGGAAACTTGCTGGCCGATGTGAGCAGATGTCCTAAATTTGCTGCTTCTATGTCCGATCGAAATCCGACAACTAAGTGATACGCCTCATAACCAAGCAGGTGCATGGGCCTTAGAAAGTGCTCGGATTCGACTGAAACTTCCCAAAATATTCAATTTATCCGCCTCCCAGAACAGTGTTGCAACGACGTCTCGGATAGAGTGATTGGTATAAAACTTGAAAGGTCCAAAACATGGGACCTAGACATGTAATTTGAGGCCCAAACCGGTTCTGACGTCCGTTGGATGAAGGTGCGGCGGAGGGGTACCGGACCGGTAGGCCCACTGGAAATTTTTCGGAAATGGTCTGTTTGAGTGATGCTTGATGCATTGTGGACGCGGACGCAAAATATATGACATTGGCCTATTTATGTGTCGAACCTTTTCTTGCCATTATGGTAGTGCTGTGGGGGGATTAGGGTGGGTGCTGGACATTTTCTTAAACGCTTCGAGGACCAAATCGGTTGAGTGATTGAGATAAACTTGGCAATACTGTGCCCATGTGGCTTAGTTGTGTTATTCAGATATCCTGGCCTGATCCAACCTCGGTGGGCCGAGTTGGTGCGGGTATCACTGACGGGAATTTGAACTCAGAAGTCACTGAGTAAAGTGGACCGTTTCTCGGACTGATGAACAGCCGGATCAACCGAAAATGGCAGTTTATGGGTGGGAACAGAGAAATCACTCAAGAACATTCAAGGAAACAGGTTTGCCCATGTGGCTGGTTTACCGTCAAGGAACCAAAAGGAATCAAGAAGTGTTTGGTTAGTGCATTTTCGGATTTACCGACGAGAATATTTCAATAACCAAATCAAAAAGTCTCGGACCGACAACTAGTTCACACATACGGAATTTAACGACAAGATTTGTATCCATTTCCTGTGTAAACATACCGAAAAAGAGAGTTCCCATTTTACCGACAAGACTTTTCCCAGTCATTGTCATTTCTGGATCCGATCATCGGCTTGATTTACCGACAAGGCTTTTGTCGGTATCATCTCCGCACCGACAAACATTCTGATTTGTAGACACGGAGCTTCGTGATACCGACAGAGCGTCTGTCGGTATAGAGAAACGGTAGTAGGAAAGTGTTTTATCAGAGCTCTTGCCGGTACTGAAAAAGGAATTCGCGCACCGTCTCCGCACCGACAAATGCTGCCGATTTCCAAACAAGAAGTTTCCTGATTTACATAAAGAGCTCTTGTCGGTACTGAAAACGATGTCCGTGCGCCGACAGACGTTGCCGATTTGCCTACAACAAGTTTCATGATTTACCGACAGAGCTTTCGTAGGTATCAGAAACGAAATGAGGAAAGTGTTCGTCAGAGCTGTTATCGGTACCGCAAATCGAATCTATGCACCGTCTCCGCACCGAGAAGCGCTGCCGATTTTCTAACAAGAAGTTTCTTGGCTTACCGACAGAGCTTTTGTCGGTACCAGAAAGGGAATACTAAAGCGTGCCATACCGACAAACGCTGCCTATTTCCCAACAGGAAGTTTCCTGTTTTACAGACAGAACTTTTGTTGGTATCAGAAACGGTATCATAAAAGCGTTTGTCGCACCGACAAACACTGCCAATTTACCGACCCCCCCCCCCTCCTAGTTTTGCCACTGGGTGTAACACACTCTTAATGTCTGTTTACTGAAAACCAACAACACCAGCAAATCACAAAATCAACTTTCGACTGAATCTGAAAGGGAGTCCCTTTTCTGGGATCCCAAAGCGTAAGTGGAGGGCTACATATGACATCACGTAAGTTGTCTGTCTGTCCGTCCATCCGTCTCTAAGCCCGATAACTTTCAAATGGAATGAGATATTTTGATGAAACTTGGTGTGAGCATTTTTCGAGTCAAGGGAAAGGTCGAGTTCATAGATGGGGGTTTCAAAGTAAGGGGCAAAAAAAATATTTCTTAATGGCTAATTAAGGGGTGAGACGACATGCTGACCACAAATGTGAAAAACATTTTCTCGCAGACGAGTAGTTCACCCAGAATCCAGCCAATCCTGGAAAGTTTGTTAAAAGTAAGGCTTTACATGAAGTTGATTAGATGTCCAATTTACGGGTAAGGAGACATGCTGAATCCGAATATGAAAATGATTTTCTCGTTGGGCGAGTAGATGGCCCGGAATCCGGCCAAAACCAGAAAATTTGTCAAAAATAAAAGTTTTATATGCACTTCACTAGCTGTTCAATTTACATGCTGAATTCGTGTATGACAATCATTTTCTTCCTGGACACACAGTTTGCCATGAATCCGGCTGAGATCGGAAAATTTGTTAAAAGTCGAAGTTTATCAGAAGTTGATTAGAGGTTTGACATAGGGGTAAGGGGATACACTGGATCCGTTTTTGAACTTGAATTTTTTGCAAGACAAGTAGTTCGCCTGGAATCCGTCTGAAAGCGGAAATTTGGCAGAAGTAAGGCAGGAACTTTTGTCAAAGTAAGGCAGGAACTTTTGTCAAAGTAGATATGATGCAGGCTATAGGAAACACACATGCTGAATCCAAATTTGAACTTGGTTTTCTCAGATGATTACTATTTGCCTTAATCTGTTTCTATATTTTATTAATAAAGTGCTCAAGGAGTCTGGCAAAGAGTGGGCCTTTATAAGACCCAATTGTCTGGATCACATATTACATTTTTGGGATCAAACCTTTGGTCTTGTATTTTGTAGTGATGACAATCAGAGCAAGTCCTATTTTTTGGGACTTGTGAGAATGAGAGAAGTAAGTTGTAAGGACAAACATTAACAAGGGGAATCCAATGTGGGATTCCTTGTGGAATTAAAAAAGTACATTGCTAGAACAGCTGAAACAGTATTAATATCTGGTTGGACGGTGCAAGCAACATTTTTGTACAACTTATATGCATACCTTTACAGATAGCCTACGGCAAATTGAGCCACAGAATGCTTGAGATTTATGGCCCTACAATTCGGGAACTGTAGGCTAGTCCTACAACTACAAGCCAGGAGCATCAATGCAGCTTCGGGTTAAAGATGTTAATTTCCAGTAGTGTTTGTTTATGAATCTTTTGTTGAAAGCTCGCACAAGGCTCAAGCCAATTAGTGATTTTTTTAGCACTTGAATTAATTCTTAAATGTTCCTTTGGCTTAGTAGGCCCAAGCTGACTGCAGATCATATTTGACAGTGCAAAATGGATATGTCAGCTGAATCTATTTAGATCTATATTTCAGCCTTTCTTGGCAAGGGTCCTCTTCAGTAGGACCAGTTGGAAGATGAACTTCATTTTTTTCAACAGTTTGCTTGGGCTTGAAGAAGAGGACCTTTGGCTTTGGCTTTGCCAAGAACAAGTTAAGAAGAACAAAAATATAGCTCTAATAATTAATAAAGTGTAGGCAACACATCCATTCAGCAGTTTCAAATATGAACTAATTCTTGTGTATTTGTGTTTGACTAAACATACCTTACCTGATAAAAATAGGCAGGGTGGGAAAGTATTAGATTTCCCCAATTTGAGTCACTCACCTTGGCAAAGAACCAGTTTCCTCACTACTGTCTTGACTTGTCCCTTTTCTTTTTAAAGCTTTCAGGCGTTCTTTGCGATTTATAGCTTCTTGCTCTAATGTGGTAACGTTTTCTGTCATTTTCTGGGATAAAAATCAAACCATGAACTTCGATAATTTTGAATTTTCGAGGAAAGGCAGTTGAGGGCAGCGTTGCCACACGCTTGACAGAAGATCGAGATCGAGCAGCAAGACAAGCGAAAATATTTTCGCTATTTTCCTTTTGGGGATGAAATTAGATGCCTCTCCCCAATGTTGTCGGTCAGTCGGTAATAAAAAAAGAGCTGGAAGCTCATATGGCACTTGCAAGGCAGGGTCGGACGATTAAAGTAGGAATTCGTGGGTTTGTTGTGATCATATGTAAGCAAAACCCTTGTGATAAGAATGGTCATAGGTAAATATTCCTTTAGCCCAAGCTGACAGCGAATCATATTTGATGGTGCAAAACGGATACGTCAGCTGAATAGTATTGGAGCTATATTTCATCAAATATAATTTGCCGTCAGCTTGGGCAGAAGCAATCTTGGCAAGGGTCCTCTTGAAGCTCAAAACCGCTCAAGTTAGAAAAATCCGTTCCGTATCCGCTTTGCACCATCGAATATGGTCATGGGTCTTTGGAAATCACGAGAATGTGTTGTTCGTAAAAACTATTTTGTTTGTGCATTTCGCCGTGATGATGCGCACTTTAAGGGCGCTAGAGATTCATCTGTAATGAACACTCTTGAAGCACAAATGATAGTAAGCTCATTGGAATTTTACTCAAAATTATCGTTTGTATTTTAAGAAATTCAGTTGTAAGCACAACCTCCAGGCAAAAATGATAATGGGTCCTTGGGGATCATGAATAGGATTAGGATTAGTAGGATTAGGTTATGATTAGTAGTTTAAGGGATTTTCGGATCTGAGAAACGACAATTTCTAAGCCTTTCATCGCCCTAGCACATCTGGAAGTACCAAAATCCGCAATCACCGAAATCTCGGCCCCCTCTCCCCCCCACTAACTCCCCTCACTGTGCCCGACCCCGGTCCAGGTTTGTCACTGATGTATCTAGTTCTTGTCTTTGTTCTTCCCACCAAGTTTCATCCCAATCGCTCCACTCTAAGCGTGTCACAAGCTCCCCCCCCCCCTCACATTCATCGAATCCGGTCCGGACTTAAAACGGGATATCAGAGACACGAGGTCTTTCCAAATATTAAGTTTCGTTAAGATCCAACTAGTCGTTCAAAAGTTACACATACCTCAAGATTCCAGATTCCTTCTCCCTCCACTCCCCCACGATGGTTGGTTCGGAGAACTGACTATTTCTAAGCCAATCATGTCAAGTCTCTAATCTTCAAACCAAGTTCCATCGTCCTAGCACATCTGGAAATACCTTCACTCGCGATAGCCGGAATTCTGGACTCCCGCCTCCCACAGTGCCCAATCCGATCCGGTTCTATCACTGACGCATCTGGTTCTTGTGCTTGTCCTTCTTGCCAAGGTTCATCCCAATCGATCCACTCTAAGCGGAGTTCCGCCCCCCCCCCACATTCATTGGATCCGGTCCGGACTTTAAATGGGTCATCCTAGACACGAGGTCTTCCAGATATCAAGTTTGGTTATGATCCCTCAAGATTCCGGATTCCCCCTCCCTCTACTCCCTCGGATCGGGAAGTTGGCTATTTCTAGGTTAATCTGGTCAGATCCCTGACTTGGCTGCCAAGTTTCATTGTCCTAGCCCACCTGGAAGTAACCAACTCCCCCCATAGTGCACGAACCCGGTCCGGTTCTGTCAATGATGTACCTACGGCTTGTGCTTGTTCTTCCCACCAATTTGCATCCCGATCGCTCCACTCTAAGCGTGTTACATGATTTCCGGTTCCCCTCCGACCCCCCCTCCCCTCCCACATTAATCGAATTCGGTCCGGACTTGAAATGGGACATATGAGACATGACATCTTTCCAAATATAAAGTTTCATTAAGATCCGATCACTCGTTCGAAAGTTACGCATGTTACTAAATTCGGGATTCCAGCTCCCCTCCCTCCCCCCATTATAGTCGGATGGAGCAAGTGACTATTTCCAATTCAGTTTATTCGTGTCCCTAATAGTGGATTTTTGGTTTGTTGTTGGAGTGTATGATTTTTTGTTTTTTGTTATGTTTCCCGCCATGGCCCTTGGGATTTATTGGGAATAAATTCATTCATCCAGTTCATTCATTATACCTGCCAAGTTTCATCGTCCTAGCATATCTGGAAGTACCCTAACTCGCAAACACCGGATTGACCGACAGACCGAGGGAAAATTGATCGGTATATGGCAGTCAGTAAAGACCTTGACCCCCCCCCCCCCCCCCCGGATCCATTTTGGCTAGAGATGTCTCTGACTTACAATTCTTGCTTATGCCAATTATACCAAATTATGCCTTTTCCTCTCCCCTTTCCTGTTCGTTGTCGTCATAGACTTTGTGATGCGACTTCCGTGGTGGAGTGAAGTTGAGTGACGCCGTCAACTATACGATGTTGATTTTGCTGATGATATTGCCATGCTTTGCCACACAAAAGAAGAAATACAACAAAATGTCACTAAGCTTGCAGAGACAGCGGAAGGAATAGGACTAAGAATTAATGTCAAGAAAACTAAGTTGATGAACAACTCTGTCAACACACTACAGACGTCCATATCTATTGCGAATGATACGGTGGAGCAAGTGGACCCCTTTAAATACCTTGGAAGCATTATCTGTGAAGATGGCAGTAGAGAGCTGGAAATCCGCACTCGGATAGGCATTCCTGGACCCGCGTTCAGTAAACTCTCCACGATCTGGAAGAGCAGTGTGTTCACGCTGAGACTTAAAATACGCCTCTTCAACAGTAATGTTATCTCTATATTATTTATGGATCCGAAACTTGGAACCTCACATCAGCACTTCAAAAGCGAATCTTAGGCTTCGAGAACATCTGTCTCAGGCGTATCCTCAAGATCCGTTGGTCCGATAAAGTGACCAATGTTGACATTCGCGCTATAACTGAGCAACGCTTGGTGACAGATGTCCTGATGGAGATAAGATGGAGCTACTGGAGTCACGTGGTGCGGATGGCTGAGGGCAGACTTCACAACGACGCTTGGTCCTGGAAACCTTCTGGCCTGCGTGCAAAGGATAGGCAGCGCTCGACACTTGGCAGAAACCTCGAGAAGGAAGCCAAGTCAGGTCGGACCACGATGACCGAACTGTGGAATGCTGCCGAAGATAGAATCATCTGGAAGTCAGAAGTTGTCGCCTTATGCGCTACCAGGCGCGGGAAGACCTAAGTCTAAGTAAGTATGCCTTATACCAAAATCCACAGCACGAGCAAGACAAAACAAAAGTTAATCGGGTTTTGTCTTTTGGAAGAAGAGAAATAGAAACGATAAGCTATCAATTTTTTCGAAAATCCACATTTCCAATGTGCAAACTGCTTGCCAGCAAAATCTGCTCTGACGGATCGTAGCACTCAGCTTGCGGCTACTGGTTAGTCGCTAGAATACAAGATATGAAGCAGTAGAGAGGGACATCCTGGGGACATCATATTCTGAACCCGCATGCCCATACACGGGTATTCTCGAATGAAATTTTTTAACATTCGATACAAATTTGGAATCTCCACAACTCTCCAGATCTGAATATAAAATGACAGAGTGGTATATACTTATCCATATCCGGTTTTCACTTTTAAAATATATGGATAGCAAAAAGCGCCCAATTTTAGCCGAGATTTAGGGAAATGCGCAAAAATGGCTAATCCACACACATGAAAAATTCAAAGCGCAGAAATTCAGCGCAAAAATTCAAATTCAAATAGCGGAAATGCGGACCCACTGTTGCCACTTATGCCGCATTTCGCGGCATAATGCCGCGATTCTGAGGGAAATGCCGCGTAAAATTTTTATGATGCCGCACGCCGCAATTATGCCGCGAAATGGCTTTTTCCATTACGTAAAATTTGTCCAGCTTGAAGTTTCTTGTCTTACCCGAATGTCTGGCAATACACGTCTTTGTTGCATAAAATTGGGATTTAGAAGCCGCGTTCGATTCACAGAAGTCCACCACGGACCTTAATTAATGACCTGCCGGTCGGCAGCTTGTCCCCTGGGAGACAATTTTGTTCACCACATGGGTTGAATTGATCAGACGTTTGAAATTCTCAGTTCATCCGATGACCCTTGTCAGGAGTTGTCCGAACCAAACAGTCCATTTTAGTTTGTGTTTTGGAGTTAGCAATAGGCCAGACTTGTTTTGCGTCACAGGATTTTACATCATAGGATTGTGTGATGGTAAGTAATAAATTTATTAGGTATATGTCATCAGGTCAGCGAGGGTTTATTGACCCCAAAAGTACTGGCCTATCCTATCCTAGGGGGTAGGCGGCTTCTGTGATCTGTTTTCTTTGTTTTTTTTTCCAAAACAGTACGTTTTCACTATTTGCCAGTTCGTTCCTTCTACTAAAAATTCGGGTTTGTCATATACATACTATCAACCAGAGGCGGTACTATTCAGCAAGGTATTTACCGACGGGCTGGTAGTTTCTGGGATCCCAAAGCGTAAGTGGAGGGATACCGATAAGATCGCAAAAGCTGTCTGTCCGTCCGTCTGTGAGCACGATATCTCTCGAAGGAATGAGATATTTTGATGGAACTTGGTCTGAGGATTCTTTGGGTCAACGGAAAGGTCTAGTTCGCAGATGGGCTCTTTTAGCCCTACATTTAGGGGAGGGGAGGGGGGTCAAATTAAGGGGCAAACAAAATCTTTTTAAACAGCTAATGAGATAGTCGATTAAGGGGCAAGAAGACATGCTGAAAACGACTATGAACACCATTTTCTTTCCGGACAAGTAGTTCGCCTGGAATCCGACCAAAACCGCTTTTATTTGAAGTTAATTATATGTTCGATTTAGGGATAAAGACGTACTGAACACGAAAACATTTTGTACCCGGACAAGTAGTTCACCTAGTATCCGATCCGGCCCAAATCGGAAAATTAGTTAAAAGCAGAAAGTGTTTTTTGAAGTTGATTAGATGTCTAATTCAGTGTTAAGAAGAGATCTGAATCCGTATACGACAATCATTTCTTACCCGAACATATACTTCACCCGGAATCCGACTGAAACCCGGAAAATTTGTTATAAGTTAAAGTTTTATCTGAAGTTGATGAGATGTTCGATATCAGGGTCAGGAGGAGGTAAGTTCGCCTGGAATTCGGCCGAAACCGGAAATTTCGCAGAAGTAAGGCAGGAAGTTTCGATCAGTCTCGTCAAAATAGATCTATGACTTATAGTAAACACACATGCGGAATCCATATCGTAACTTTGTTTTCTCAGGTGATTAGCTATTTGGCCTTAATCTGTTTTTAAATTTTAATACTACAAATATTCAAGGAGCCTGACGAAGACAAGACCCATTTCAATATCAATAATATTTTTTTTCGAGAATGGGCATGCCGCGAATGTTACCGCATTTCGGTTGAGGGATACCGCAGAAATGCCGCTTTTTGACGAGGCCGGCACCGCGAAGCGGTGCCGGTCGAGTGGCAACACTGTGCGGACCGTCTGTCAACACTGGTGGAGCTAGAGTAAACAAATAAAAAACTTGTATTTTTGTTTTTGTTTTTTGCTCTTGCTCTTGGAAGTTTGCTGCCAGAACAGCTCCGCACAGTATGGCTTCAAAGTTCAAATTCTCAGATGGTAAGAACAAATATAATCCATATGGTAGTGGTTGGTGGAGATGGAACTTGTGATTAATTATGAAGGAACTTCTCTAAAGATTCCTTCTTAAAGTGCATGTGCTAACTGCAAAGTGCTCAAAGATACATATGTATAGGTATATTTTCACTATCCCAAGTATCCATGGTCTTATGTGTCTCAAGGGTTTTGCTTACAAATGAAAGATAGGCTAGGCTAAGACAGTAGTTGCGTATTTTCTCTCTGGTTCCTGTTCTGTGTTCTGTGTTCACAGTTGTCTGGTTTGGGTAAAAAATGGTTTTTTGCTTACGCTGTTCCGTGTTTTGTGTTTTGTCGCTGTTCTGACGGAAACACAAATTTAGGATCCTGAGCATGTCTTGAGCGGAAAATTTGTCAAATTGCAAATTATATTCCAAGACAACCATACTTTAGTATCCAGCTTATGGATACTATTATTAATATGAAACAGAGAGAAAACAGCAAACAAAACAGAGACAAAAAACGTAATTAGTGTAAACTCTCAAAAACTGAAAAAGGTCAGTTTGTGTAAGGTCATATGTCCTGCCATTAAAATAAAACTCAAGATAGGATTTAAGGGTAGTTAAAGTGGTGGGGGGGGGGAGGCAGGTGGGAGCAGGGTGGGAGGGTCTCATAGATCTTATGATGCATTTGCTTGGTTGTTTCTTCCTGGTTTCTTCACCATCTTCTTCTTCCTATCTTCTAACTGCCAGGCTATGGCATCATTAGGTACATTGCAGCAGACAGCAGATCTGTTGTAAGGTAAAACTTCTAATTTCAGGTCCATATTTTTGTTCCTTTTCTTCTTTATTGTGTGAGGACAGCATAAGTCATACGCAAATCCTCAATCTTTGGGCATGGTGCCCCAACGTCTGGGCATGCCTGGACGTATGGGCATGGTGTACATACGTTGGGGCACCATGCCCTGGAGCATGGGCATGGTACACCTGTGAAATTTGGTTAAACTGAGACTGGCTACATACTTAAATATAGTCTTCTTCCTGTCCTAGATCAAAAGATACATGATTTCACTGTCTATCCAACGTCATTTTCCAATTTTCAAAATGTTAGAGCACTTCCAAGATATATAGAGTTTTGTGGAGGCCACTTCTTTCCTAGTATGTATCTTGGAAGTGCTCTAACATTTTGTAAAATAGAAAATAAGGTTGGATAGAAAGTAAAATCAGGTATCTTTTGATCTAGGACAGGAAGAAGACCCTATTCAGGTATGTAACCAGTCTCAGTTTCACCAAACTTCACAGGGATACCATGCCCATGCTCCAGGGCATGATGTTTAAATCTTGTTTGAGGTTTGGTACCTCTCCTGCAGTCACAGATAGACACAATTCAGGCTCCGAATTTATTTATGTTGTAGAACATGGATAAAGTACTATGCGTGCAAATGATTTGTGTGCGCAACTATTCGAGCAAAACTCACTGCCCGATGTGACATTTACTAATTTCTGTGGCTTTGATATGCTAGCCCAGTCTAGTACACCAGCCCCTTTTCAGGCATGGTGCTCAAATGTCTAGCACCATGCCTGGGTGCTAGACGTTCAAGCACTGTACCTTGGGTCTCATGCATGGTGCATGGATTTCAGTATACAGTGCATGCATGAAAAACACAGTTTCTGTCATCACAACTGAGCACCAGCTCGGACATGGCGGAAATTGCTACCATGAATTAGAGAAATCAAAGACAATCCTTATCGAATTTTGTACAACAAAAGCAAAAGGGCTCGACTGATGATGGAGATGCAAAACCTAACAGCACCCTATCTATTTTCCATGTAGAGTGCCTCAAGAGCCAATATTTCTGGTTGGCTGCTGGGTAGAAAAGCTGAGGCACAGGACACTTTGCATGCAAAACCTTTGACAGTGTAGGAAAGGAAATGAGGTTTTCACGTCTGTCATCAGCCAAGCAATGTTGTTTTTGTTATGAAAAATTTGATAAGGATTGTCTTTGATTTCTAATTCATGGTAGTAATTTCAGCCCTGTCCGAGCCGGTGCTCAGTTGTGATGACAGAAACTGTGTTTTTCATGCTTGCACTGTATACTGAAATCCATGCACCATGCATGAAATCCAAGGTACAGTGCTTGAACGTCTAGCACCCAGGCATGGTGCTAGACCTTTGAGCATCGTGCCTGAAAAGGGGCTAGTGTACTAGACTGTGCTAGCCCTCTTCAACAGAAATATCTGCCTTTCCTGCAAGGTGTTGTTTTACGGAACCATTTTTGAAGAAAAAAACCTAAAATTCGGCCAACCTTTTTTCTGTCGTGAAAAGGTTACAGCATTGCCAAAAGCTAGCAGCTTGTGTTTGGTTTTTGTACTTTTAGCCAGAGGCGTTACTAGCCATAATGTTTTTTTTGGGGGGTGGGGGGACGAGGCATTTATCGACTGATTTTTTGGCATTTTTTGCAGAAAAAACTACTGTTTTCAGGAACAAAAATGACATTTTGGAAAAAAATCGACTATTTTTAGAAAAATTCGACCTATTTTCAGGAAAAACGACTATTTGGACGAAAGTGGACCAATTTTCAGAAAAAACAACTTTTTCATGAAAAAAATGAACTATTTTGAAGAAAAATTGCGACGCTTCGCGCAGACTAAGTTATTTTACAGACTGGCCGGCAGCATTTGGGGGGGGGGCGCGTCCCCCCCCCCCAGTCGTGACGCCCCTGCTTTTGGCTGTTCTATTTTTTTTTGCTGTGACTTTGCTGTGACAAATAAATTGAATATACTGTCTAATTTGAATTATTCGATCAACCTGGTCCGGTTCAGATGTTTTCGAATTTCAGTGTTTTATCTTACTCGCACAACCGTCTAAAGTACCCCAACAGAAGAAAACATCGAAATGAAATAATTAATTACACAAAGACAGATCAGCTTCATTATTTATGTAAAAAGAAAGCTATAAATACTTGTCTCTTAGCTGATATTATGTTCATTATGTATTGTTTCCCTCTGACTGCTGAAAAACCAAACCAAGATGGTCAGATATGAACGTTCAAAGAAGCATACCATACTGCTTTACAGTGCAAAATGGATACCTCAGCTGAATTTTGTTATAGCTATATTTTGGTCCTTCTAGGCAAGGGTCCTCGTCAGGCTCACTCCACTCAAGCTGAAACATGAACTTGAGAAAAAACAAAAAGGAATATTTATACCTATAGTATAATGTAGCAGCTTGTCCTCCAGCTAATGCATATAACCAAGAACAACCTATCTAGCCGTGATCAACGCGTGTAACTGGTTTCAGCTGTGTTTGTAAATATGACTACCAGTCTATGGGTCCATGAGTAGCTGTTTTTGGGATCCCAAAACGTAAGTGGAGGGATACCTATGACATCGCAAAAGTTGTCCGTCTGTCCGTCCGTCCGTCCGTCCGTCCGTCTGTCCGTCCGTCTGTAAGCACGATAACTCTCGAAGGGAATGAGATATTTTGATGAAACTTGGTGTGAGGGTTCGTTGGGTCGTCGGACCAGTCAAGTTCGTAGATGGGCTTTGTAGCTCTACATTTAGGGGTGGGGGAGGGGATTCAGATTAAGGGACAAACAAAATGTTTTGAAACAGCTAATGTGATAGTCGATTATGGGGTAAGAAGACATGCTGAACACGATGGTGAAAACCATTTTGTCATCGGACAAGTGGTTCGCCCGGAATCCGGCCAACACCGGAAAGTTTGTTGAAAGTAAAAGTTTTCTTTGAAGTTGATTGGATGTTCGATTTAGGGGTAGGAAGACATGTTAAAGACGATGGTGAAAATTATTTTCTCGACGGACAAGTATTTCGCCCGGAATCCGGCCCAAACCGGAAAGTTTGTTGAAAGTAAAAGTTTTATTTGAAATTGATTAGATGTTCGATTTAGGGGTAGGAAGACATGCTGAAGACGATGGTGAAAACTATTTTCTCGACGGACAAGTATTTCGCCCGGAATCCGGCCCAAATCGGAAAGTTTGTTGAAAGTAAAAGTTTTATTTGAAGTTGATTAAATGTTCGATTTAGAGGTAGGAAGACATGCTGAAGACGATGGTGAAAACTACTTTCTCGACGGACAAGTATTTCGACCAGAATCCGGCACAAACCGGAAAGTTTGTCAAAATTAAAAGTTTTATTTGGAGTTGATTAGATGTTCGATTTAGGGCAAGAAGACATGCTGAACACTTATGTGAAAACAAGTTTCTACCCGGACATGTAGTTCGTCCGGAATCCGGCCAAAACCGGAAAACTGTTGGAAGTCAAAGTTTTATTTCTAGTTGATTAGACAAGCGATTTAGGGGTAAGAAGAGATGCTGAGTCCCTGTATGACAATCATATTTTACCCGGACATATAGTTTGACCGGAATCCGGCTGGAATCGGAAAATTTGTTATAAGCTAAATTTCTATTTGAAGTTGATTAGATGTTCATTACTGGGGAAAGAAGATACCCTGATTTCGTGTTTGAGCTTTCTTTTTTCGCCGGACAAGTAGTTCTGGAGTTCGGCCGGAACCGGGAAATTAGCAGAAGTGGCAGGAAGTTTTCGTCAAAACAGATATGATTGGGGTAAACACACATGCTGAATCCAAATCTGAACTTGGTTTTCTCAGGTGATTAGCTATTTTGCCTTAATCTGTTTCTGAATTTTAATTGTAAAAATGTTCAAGGAGTCTGGCGAAGACTGGGTCTGGCTAAGACAAGACCCTGTTGTCTGGATCAGATATTGAATTTTTGGGATCCCATCGAAACCTTTGGTCTTGTTGGAAAGGCTGTGCAAGATGATTCGTATGGTATGCCGAATTTTTGTAAACTTGAATCTGACTCTCACATTGATAGTTATGAAAAGGAATCTTTAAGCCTGTTCACTCCAGATCCAGTCAAAGCTAAGAGTTTGCCTCTGTCTCTTTGCTTTTACATTCAGTCCCTTTGTCACTGGCCAGAAGCTGAAAAACCCAGTAAGCCACATAAAGTGTTTGGGGACTGCCTTGCTAATAACCTTCACAGTTTTGTTGGGCACTGCTAGGAGAAGGAAGTGATCGGTAACAGCTACTGTATATTTCTATCCATTTGTAGATATTAGTTGCGTTTTTGTTCGGCTTTTGCCTTTCCCTTTTCAGCTTTGGCTTTTTATCGTTTTAGGACTTTTTTAACATTCTCGCGTTTTTGCCAGTTCCCGTTACTACTAAGGACTTTTCACTTTTCTCGGATGAAAATGCTATTTTGACAAATGCGATTTTGTTTGTATTTTACCTGCACTTCAAATTTGTCATCTTTAAAATCCGAAACAGTATCGAAAAACTGACTTTCACTTTGAATTAAATTCTTCTTTCATTGGATTTTGGGATAAACTGGATAAAGTAGCGAGGCAAAAAGCCAAAAGGAGAGCGTAACTTGGTCACCTACCAAGTTTGCCTTTTTGCAAAAAGCCGAGGGAAAAGGCGAAAGTCGGCGTTTGCCTTTTTGACAAAACGGGAAATTGTCAAACAGTGCTTAGGACCATTTTACGAAAACGCAAAAAAAGTAAAAAGCCGTCGAAAAGGGGAGTGAAAAGTCGAACAAAACGCAACTATTGTGAGGGCCCTGGAGAGTTGAGTGGATAATCCGTTATTATGCGTAACGAACCCCAGGTCTTGTGTTAGCAGCAGTCGAGGCAGAAATAAAAATAAATTGTTTGACAATATTGTTTATGTTTTTGAAGTAAAATGGACTTTGCATCCACTCATACCTAATAATTATCCAAAGCTCATATTTTTCTGTTGTTTCCAGGTGAAAAGGTGTTATGCTTTCATGGGCCACTTGTATATGAGGCCAAATGTATGAAAGCACAGATGAAGGAGAAGCAGCCACGTTACTTTATTCATTATAACGGATGGAAGAAGAGGTATTTCTTTGCTTCTTTCTGAGTTACTGCTGCTCTAGGGTTATTATTTGGTTTTCTTTGCCTGACTATTAACACTAATGTGGCAGGTTGGACCGAATATTTATTTAATCTAATAAAACAGCCAGCTTGGGCCATACTAAACAACTAACAATAAATATTAACAACTAACAATATTAACAACTAACAATGGGTGTGGGAATAGGGTCAGAACTGAAGACACGCCACGCTAATTGTCTCGCTCACCTAGTTTCCTGTGCAGTCTTAACCAGTCTACAAGGAATTCCTAATTTTTGGATAGGCCGAAACACAAGTTGGGTATACCCAAAGCTTGGAATAGCCTATATGCTGGTTAACTTACGCCAAATGCTGGGTATCAGAATTCAGTGAAATATTGATGATTATAGTGGTAGTTAGAAAACAGCCATTGAATTTTCAACAGCCATTGAAAATTCATTTTAAGGATTCGGGCTGAGTTAGTCTAGGGCAGTGGTTCCCAACCTTTTCCGTACTGCGTACCCCTAATCAAAGGTTCGAAAAGGTTGCGTACCCCCTTTTTCAGACCGTGAAAAGACGATATTTATTATCATAAATGATAAAGAATACATGTGTATGCAATATTTTTTACAGTCAGCCTGTTTCTGTGCTTGGTTTTGATGTTCTCCGTGCATTCATCAAGCTGCATCGCAAAATTTTTTGCTAACTTGATTCGCAACCTGAATGACAATATCACTTGAAATGTCTTCGATTGACACAGGAACAGATCTTACTGCAGTGGGCTAGCTTATTTTGGAATCAACATTATTTCATTGACTTTCACTAGGGCTTATAATCAGACGTGTCACGCAGGGGTTGGCAACACCACTCCCCCTGAAAGTGATCGGCCAGATCGGTGCGAAGCGCCGCTGTTTTTCATAAGAACAGCAGATTTTTTTGATTTTTTTAAGCAGCCGGTAAAAAATGACCAGCCAGACAGTAAAATCACCTTGCCGGCCAAAAAACATTTTAGCTAGTGATGTCTCTGCTGGTAATATTAGGCTTTTGGCAATAAAAAAGGAGGCGAGATTTTGAAGCTACAGACTGAACCGATTTCGGTACCTTCGCGTACCCCCTTGCAAGGGTCTCGCGCCAACCACCAGTTGGGAACCACTGGTCTACGGTTTCCCAGCATTTGGCATATAGAAGCTGATGTTTGGCGTAGGCTATTCCAAAGATACCATATCCAATATTTGGCTTAGCTTAGTCTATCCGAAAATTAAGGTTTTATAGTAAGAATGTATTCAAAATGTAATCTATTTCGCCCTTTTTAATTTTTCAAGCATTCTATGTACTTGCTTTAGGTATTCATCTGTGATCACGGAATTGTATGTTTTTTGGTTTTTTTTTAGCTGGGATGAATGGGTGCCAGAGACCCGTGTTTTAAAGTACAATGAAAGCAATCTTCAGAAGCAGAAAGAGTTGAAAAAACAACATGAACTCCAGACGTAAGTGGCGTTTTTATCTCTGTGTTTTACTAATGAGCAATGCTTTTGAAGGGCCCCTCTTGCTTATTCTGACTTCTTTATTATCCCTAATTCTCTTATGGAATTTTAAGCTTCTGAATTCCCCGCATTTTGCCATTCTTTTGTTTTGCATTCACGGCTCTTAGCGCTTTTTCGGCCTAGCCGGGTTTTGCCCGCCACAGAACGGAAATTTCGCCAAGAGCTTCAAGGTCCGCTGACAACTCTTTCACACATAAGAATACGAGAAGCTTCAAAGTAATGTTTTCAGTTTAGAAGCCATGGCAGAGTCGTCAGGTCTATCTTCTGTTTTGGACTTCTTTTGTTTTACTTCGTTTTCCCACTTTTAAACCACGGCGGATTCACTTTTCAAATATTTTGCGTCTAGCCCCCGCGTCCGAGAGTCTGAAGGCTGTGCAGAGTCGAGAAGTGCTAACAAGGAAATCTGTAAATTCGCGTGGAAAATAATTGTATTCTCGAAAACGATATTCATTGGTCGTTTCATCGTGAAAAGATCATTTTTAGTAAGAGTTGTGCTATAAGAGATAAGTAGGCCTAATATGGTCAGGTCATCATCAACTATACATGGAATTAACAGTATATACAATTGACAAATACTAACATAGATAAAACCGTGGATTAGAAAGCTTGACAAATGAAGGCACAAGCTTTGGCTCATATCGAGCATACGAAACAGTCACATGGAGAAGTTTTGGTGCCAGATCTCGTTCCTTTCCGAATGCCAGCTTATTCAAAAGTTCGGCGTTTGAGAGTCTGGTGCTTCCTGTCATGACGGCATGACCAAGGTACCTAAATTGGCAGATCTTGATAACTATAACGGTAAGGGGCTGAACTGTCGTTTGTCCCCTAGCGGCTGAAACATCAAGTATCATCTTTATTAATGGTTTAGACTGGCACCTGCCTTCTGGCCAAGTGCCTTATACCCAGGGGGTTCGCTAGCCAAAACTCGAGGGGTTGGGTGAGGGGGGAGTGGCAGGGTGCCGAGGCGCCCTGCCGCCCATTTTAGCTTTTCGTCTCATAATAATGTAAAAACATGCTTTACCCGCAAGCGTTTAAGAAGAAGAAGCATAGTAGTATTTACGAGCTCGGGGTTGGATTGAAGGGATTGGACGTGAGAGGTGGCCACCTCAAAATGTACGACAGATGTACGACAAAGCTCAAGAGTCATACCAGTTCGAAACAAAAGCCAAGAAACGCAGCACAGCATGATGAGTCACAACAATCAGCGCCGTTTAGCGGATGTTCTTTCGTTAAAAAATCGCTCTGTTGACATTTTCTTCCATCGCTCTCCGCAGAATCATCATAAAAGCACGTTTTGTTGATTTTTTTTTCGTTTCGTTTATGATGAGCATCCTCTCTCCATTCAGATTTCCTCTTTAATTGGAATAAAAAACAAGTAGGAAAAGAATAAATAGCTTTTTAACGGAAAATTTTTTTGAATTCACGATTTCGAATCAATTAATGTTGACAGACATTGCCTACTCACGCCCTCTTGCTTTCATTATGTTAATGATCTACCGCTCGAAATTGGACAAAGTCCAAACGCTAGGCAGCGTTTCCGGTCAATTTTCAGAGACACGGTTTTAGCGAAGTCACCGGTCTTTCCCACTGTTATTGTCTTTGGTTGCAGCTTTTGAACATACTAAATATCTATGAGAGAGTCGGTATCGAGGTAAGGAGACATGCTGAATCCACTTCTGGACTTTATTTCGTTGACGGATAAGCTTGCAAAATTTGCCAAACTCGGGGGAATTTGGTCAAGTGTTCATGTTGGCCTGAAGTCGATTAGAGATCAGATGTTGGAGTAAACATGTATGCTGAATCCATATCTGAACTTGGTTGTAAGTTATAGAAAAATGTTAAAGGTGCTTGGCGAAGACCGGAAATCTACAAGATTCGCTTTGCGTGGCATATTTTTGACTAAACCTCACATTTTCATGACTCCGACGGCCCAAAATCGTCTTTGCCTCAACTCAGCACAAATCTTAGCAAATACCCTTAGAGCGTGTTCCACACTACCGTAGTTACTACGCATGACGTCACGAATTCTGGCTTTCTGCCGTCAAGGCTGGAATGATTTTTCTATTTTCCAGCAGAATATCATGCCACGCGCTAATCCGACCAATCACGTTCCTGAGATGCGTAGTGACTACGCTTACCACGCTCCCGAGCATGGTAAGCAAATAGTAACTATTAGTTACTATTTCGAGAAGGTTGGAACGGTCAGCGTAGTAACTTTTCGTGAGGATGGAACGGAAATAGGAACTAATAGTAACTATTGTTAGAAGGGTGGAACACGCTCTTAGCTACTACGGATGCTTGCAAGTGCCATAAGAGCTCACATCTCTTGTTTTGTTGTGTAGGGACGCAAAATAAATAATCACCGTCATTCATAATTTCGTTCATCCTGCAGAAAAGCAAAGAGGGCAGCTGCCAAAGCAGGAGCAGAGACACCGGACAAAAGAGAATCAGTGGCGAAAGATTCGAATGACAGTCGATCCTCGACACCTATGGATAAACCTGAAACTCCTGCTCCAAAGGGAGGAAGGGGGATTAAACGAGGTTCATCAGGTTTAGCCAAAATCGTAACGCCTGTCACAACGCCGGTTCCTTCCAACCCTAAAAAGTCACGCCTCGATGCTTCTGTCGAAACGGTAAGACAATTTTTGTTAGTAGTTATTATTATTATTAGGCTAATAATAATATAAAGCAAAAGAAAAGGATTTTGCCTCTAAATAACTCAAAGATTTGGAGTAATCGAACTGTTCAGATTTAAAATTCCCGTCTATAATACGCTTTAAACTGCTTACCGCTTCGGTATTAATTGCGTATTCGGTTAGGATGTTCCAAGGATCAACAATTCTGTCACTAAAGCTCCACTTATAAACGTCCTTGCGGAATCTTGATTGTGCAAGCTTGTACGCCTGCCCCCGATGGTGACGGTTAATCATACCTTGAAATATACTAGAGATATAAGGCGTATTCTCGCCGTTCTCTGAGGACCCCTCGGGGAATCGAAGGGAACGGCGAGAATAGAGGGAGCCATTCCACGCGGACTCCGCGTACGGAAAACAACGAGAACACGGTGAATCCTTCCAAAATGGATTTTGTCCTGAACATAAATATGCAGTTGACGAAATTGTTCTGGATCCACTTTAATTTTGGTTTTCTTTATTCTGATTGTTTCTGATTAATTTTACGTCGCACCAACACCAGCAAAAAGTGATTCCACTTTGAATCTGAAAGAGAGTCCTTTTTGATGATGGTGACGATAATCGGAGCATTCCGACACAGCTGCGAAGGCCGCCTGGGTAGCTGAAAGTGAGTGTTTTCGTCCTTTCGCTCTCTCCAGTGTTCCCTCGTCACAGAGAAGATGTTCCACCCTACTTAGCGTAATAACTACGCATGATGCCACGAATCCTGGCTTCTTGGTGTCATGGCTGGAACGCCTTTTTCGATTTTCAGCAAAATATCACGCCACGGCCTGATCCGGCCAATCACGTAAGAGATATCCGTAGTTAATACGCTTACTACGCTCCCGACCGTGGTAAGCAAATAGTTACTGTTAGTTACTATCTGAGAAGGTTGGAACGGTTAGCGTAGTAACTTTTACGAGGTTGGAACGAAAATCGTAAGTAATAGTTACTATTGTTCGAAAGGTGGAACACGCTCAGATTGGATGTCCAAAGCCAATATTTTCCCGATCTATTTCTATTTAGGAGGAAGAATATCTGGCAAAAGTGGAGATCAAGATAAAAATTCCAGACGAACTCAAGTCATGGATCGTAGACGATTGGGACCTAGTTACGAGACAGAGGAAAGTCGTTAACATACCTGTGAAAATCACAGTAGAGCAAGTACTAGATGATTATGTGAAACAGAAACTGTCCGGCAAATCGGCTAGTAACGGAAAAGAAGGTGTTGTGCAAGAAATTGTGAAGGGCTTGAAGGAATACTTCAACCTAACCCTCGGTACTCAGTTACTGTACAAATTTGAGAGACTTCAGTATTCAGAAGTAATTAATGAACATCCGGACAAGAAGCCAGTGGAGTTGTATGGAGTCCATCACCTACTGCGGCTTTTCAGTGAGTGTTACTTTCTTCTTCTGACTCTTTTACTAAGCACCAGTGTCGTCACGCATAAGAGGGAAGGGGTTGCCCCTTCCCCAATACTGTCGGCCAGTCGGAAAAAAAATTGATCGGTAAATGCACCGATTTCACGACTGGAAAAAGTATTCGATTTCGTGGAACAGAAACTTTTTATTCTTGGTGAACGAGACCAAAGGTTTCGATGGGATCCCAAAAATTCAATATTTGATACAGACACTTGGGTCTTGTCTACGCCAGACTCCTTGAACATTTTTAATATTAAAATTCAGAATCAGATTAAGGACAAATAGCTAATCATCTGAGAAGACCAAGTTCAGATATGGATTCAGCATATATCTGTTTCTATCTGTTTTTATCTTCCGGTTTCGGCCGAATTCCGGAACTACTTTTCCGGCAAAAAAAGAAAGCTAATAAACGAATTCAGCGTATCTTCTTTCCCCCATATCAAACATCTAATCAACTTTAAATACAAATTTAACTTATAACACATTTTCCGGTTCCAGCCGGATTCCGGGCGAACTAAATGTCCGGGTAAAAAATGATTGTCATATAAAGATTCAGCATCTCTTTTTACCCCTAAATCGGATATCGAATCAACTACACATAAAACTTTTACTTTAACAAAATTTCTGGTTTCGACCGGATTCCGGACGTCATATTTGTCCAGGTAGAAAATGATTTTCAAATAAGTGTTCAGCATGTCTTCTTACTCCTAAATCGAACGTCTAATAAACATCAAATAAAACTTTTACTTTTAACAAAGTTTCCGGTTTTTGCCGGATTCCCGACGAACACTTGTCCAGCGAGAAAATGGTTTTCATTGTCGTGTTCAGCATGTCTTCTTACCCCATAATCGACTATCACATTAGCTGTTTACAAATAAATATTCTTTGAGCCCAAGCTGACTTAGAACATTTATTCAAACAATATTTACAACGGATACGTCAGCTACGATTCTTCATCAGCGATATTTCGGCCCTTTTTGGCAAGGGTCGTCGTCAGGCTGTCAATCCTCTGGTTCAACTTCGGGGAAGGAAACAAACCTGTATCCACGTTGTATGTACTTTGTTTGCCCTTTAATTTGAACCCCAACCTTAAATGTAGGGCTACAGAGCCCATCTACGAACTTGACCATACACTTGACCCAAAGAATCCTCACATCAAGTTTCATCAAAATATCTCATTCTCTTCGAGAGTTATCGTGCTCACAGACGGACGGACAGACGGACGACTTCAGCGATGTCATAAGCCCTCCACTTACGTTTTGGGATCCCAAAAACAGTCGGTAAAAATAACCAGCCAGTCAGTAAAATGTCTTTGCCCCCCCCCCCTTAAACATAGGTTGCGTTTTGATCTGATTTCTCACTTCTGACTTCTCACTGTTTGACAAAAACTTTAGCCACCCGATACAGATTGAACTTCCGCTCGTTCTTGACCCATCAGGAAGGAAAAAGAAGGACAACTATCGAAGCAACTTCCCTATTCAGCAGAATTGCGACCCCTTCCCCGTTCTCGATTCTGACAAAAATGCAAGAATAGGAGAATTGGCTTCATCTCAATAGTAAAAAAACCCGAAACGCGAAAAGGAGAATTGGGTGAAAAATCGAGATAAAAACGTAACTATCTTTACTTGTAACACCTCTGTCCAGAAGGCCCGAGATATTAGTTGCGTTTTTCCTGATACCATGGTATCTGTTACCGCGGTCTAAAGTCGTTTTTGCAGTTATCGTGGTATCTGATACCACGGTCAAGAGACGTTTTTGCAGTTATAGTGGTATCTGGCCAGTTAGCGTGGTATCAGATATTCAGATACTACGTTCCGACCGTGGTAACTGGTCGTCGTATCTGAAAGGTCATCTGACTTTCATCAAATTTTATCAGATTGGTGAGAAAGAAGTTTAGCACTTAGTGATGTAACTGGATATCTGTTTTTTCTTTTGGGATGACTTCGAAAAGTGCACTTTCGGCAATAGTCGTTTTTGCAGAGCACCGTGTATTAGATACCACGATAACTGCAAAAACGATTAATTGCAGACCCGGTTACCGTGGTAACAGATACCATGGTATCAGCAAAAACAGAACTATTGCTAGCATAAATTTCAGCTTACTTATTCGTTTACCTCCATCACTTGTTGTTCGCAGTCAGCTTTGGTTTAAAAAAATATTCACTAATGAAATATTTGACGATGCAAGACGGATATGTCAGCTACATTTTATTAGAGCTATTTGTTTATTTATTAATAGAAAAAAGTCGTTTAGCCGAAGCTTCTCTCTTTTCTTGCCAAGGGTCTTCTCCAGACTCAAGCCGCTCATGCTGGAAAATGAACTTGTGGAAAACAATCAAAGATCATTCCTTAAATATCTGATTGTGTGATCTTCTTGGAGGAATATCTGTCACCGAAGTACGGAACTTCAAATCGACCATACATGCCGCCGACAAGTATCCATCTTAGCTGGAAAGAAGAAGAAGAGACAGGTGACTCCAAAACCAAAATGCAGAAGTCTCTACCCGTTCGACGACATAATCGAAACAACAAAAACACAGCCGTGTCCATAATGAAATCACAGCAACAGCTTTAACTCCGACCAATTTTCAGAGAAAAAGTTCACAAAATCCGATATTTGGGGAAGAATCTTTAATTATTTTTCCACAAGTTCATTTTCCGACTTGAGCCTGAAGAGGACCTTTGCCAAGAAGGGCCGAAATATAGCTAGTAAAATGTAGCTGACATATCCGTTTTACATCGTACAATTTGATTTGACGGTTTGTCATCGTTTTATGAAACACATTTCTTTTTCAGTCAATCATCATATTTATTACTGAATATCTATTTAACAACATTATAACGTAGGAATGTTAGCTTTAAGAAAATACAAGTGTTTTACAATCTATTCCAGCACGTATCAGGCCTGGTTTCCAGTCCCCCCCCCCAAACAAAATCTGTCGTTAAAAAAAAATTATTTTCTAGCGAAACTTGGAAGTTATTTAGCGTACACAGCTTTGGATGAACGAGGTGTTCAGCTACTCACTACCAATCTGCAGGACATACTGAGGTAAGCCCTTCATATTTTGTTGGTGTCCATCCCTTATGGCAAGGCGGAGAAAGGTAGGCCTACTTATCTACCATGCCTTCTTAAAGCACAACTCTTACTAGAAATGATCTTTCCACGACGAAATGGCCCAGACATATCATTTTCGAAAATACCATTACTTTCCACTTGAAATTAGCGTTCTTCTTGCTAGCGCTTGTCTACTCTGTCCAGCCTTCCCGCTCGCCAGCGCGGTTGCTGGACGCAAAATATGGTAGCCCCAATATTGTAAAAATTATTGTAGGATTTTTGAGTGATAGGTCCCAAATTCTAAAATATAATAATAATTTGTCGGACACGCAGGCAATTTTCTGTGGTGTGCCACAGCGAACAGTTTTAGGCGCAACTTTTTCTTGTAATGATTAACAATACAGCTTCTGAGAGACCAGAAAGATGGAAATACGTTGACGATCTTTCTCTTATTGAAATATGTGGAAAAGGACAAAATAGTGAAGCCGCCAATATAAATTCGCAGATACAGGCCGAAGCTTTAAATTCAGACATGGCTGTGAATGAAAAGAAGTTTGCAATTCTTACAATTTCTTTCCTGAAAGAAGGGCCAGTTTTTAAACCTACTATTCGAGATACTTTGCGTGTAAACCAAATAAAACTCCTCGGTCTAATTATATAAACAGATTTAAAATGGGAACTCCAAACGAAGGAAATAGTAAAGCGTGGACACAGCGGCCTTCATATGCTGAAATTACTTGCTAAAAATAGGTTCCCTGAACAAGATTTGCTCCGTTTTTATGTTTCTTTTATACGTTCGGGGATAGAATATCTGGTCGAAGCTTGGCACTTTGGCCTTGCTGAAAACCAGGCTTATCTGATCGAAAAAATACAGAAATGTGCCCTACTAAGTATGTCACGATCCCCCAAAATTCCTTATAATGAGCTCCTTCAGAAATTTAAACTTGAGTCCCTTGGGTCCCGTAGATTAAAACTGTGCATGGCGTCCGGTAAGAAAATGCTTGAACACCCTATCCATAAGTATATACTTCCGCCACCGTTCAGTACTGCTCTCGAGCGACCTGCAAGAGCGGCCTCAATGGTGATCCCAAAACATCAACACGTAAAATGTGACCATGTACAGTATCAAAAGACGTTTGTACCGTCTTTCGTTAAAATTTTTAATCTTATTTAATGTTTACTTTTATATTATGACGTTGACATATTTATATATGAGTGTCTACATGTATATATGACGATTTCGACAAATTTGGATTTCACCATGATAGTTCGAAAAGAATAAAAGTGATATCTATCTATCTATCATAACACGCCTTGGTTTAAAGTTATGAAATCATAGCACAACACGACGTCTTCCTCCGCGCGGACCGACAAGCTCAGATATGGGAGCGCCTGCTTGCTCATATCTCAAGCGAAATACCTCAAGCGAAGTTGCAATTTGGAGGTGTAAAAACAATGGAAAGTAAGAGGGATCCATTAAGGCAGTGGTTCCCAAATGGGGGGTACACGAGACCCTTGTAAGGGGAACGCGGAGGTCCCAAGTCTCTGAATTTGAAAATTTCTGCTTTCGTCAAAGAAATTATAGTTTGGCTTATGAAGCTTCAAAGAAACAGCACAAGTGTTTTTCTGATCCTTGACCAGTTTACGGACGAGAATGAAATTGACAACCTTGCAGCCTCAAGTATTCCATTTATTTGTATATATTTTACACATTAATCCATTACCGTTTATGACAATAAATGACGTCTTTTTGGCGTTCTGATCTTGACAGATCTTAGTAGAATAGCAGAACGATGATTCTTCAAATAGGGGTACGCCACCTTTTTGAACCTTAATTAGGGGTACGCGGTACGGAAACGGTAGGGAATCACTGCTTTAAGGTATACTTTCGCTGTTCCCCAGAAACTTTCAGAGAGGAGTACCGCCTTTTTTGTTGGTCCCGCATCCCTAGTACCTAACCTTATTTCGTGATACATTGGGACTTTGGGACTCCCTGCAACCTTGGCGCTTAAGAGCTTAAGCCTGTGCTTTCAGGGGCGGGGGGGGGGGGGGGGGAGGGGCTGTTGGTGTTACTGGGGAGCGTTGGTTCTTGCATATATTGCGCGGTGAAGTCCATGGTATTTGACGAAAACTGCAGCTTTCGAATAGATGAGAACTCGCCTTGAGGAGCGGGAGAGGGGGGCGGGAGGGGGGGGGGGGGATAATCAATTAAGTTAATTGATCAAAAAATTGGTCAAAAAAAGTTATTTTCCAAATAGCTTAAAGCTAGAAGAGGAATAGAATATTTACGAAATTAGAATATTTACGAAATTCACAGACACGAAACAAATTAACGAATACACTTACAAGATATGACCAGAAATAAATGATGGGATGAAACTGTGTCAAAATTGGGGAGAACACTTAGCAGGATATGGAGAATACTGATTGCCAGTGTTCCTCTCGGACCGACGCACGGAAGATGGGAGGGGAGGGGAAATAAACGGTCATCTGGGAACAACACATTATCATTGCTCCAGAATTTGTTGAAAGAGTATTTCTGCGGTCAGTTAATTTAGTAGCGTCCAGTTTAATTAGAGCCTCTTCATATGACATATTATGATCAGCCAGAATGATTCTCACTGCTCTCTTTTGGACTTTTCCAGGCGATAAGATAGCTCTGCAGAAAGAGAAGAATGCCAAACCGGTGAAGTATATCCTAGATGAGGACAGATATACGTTTTAAAATAACAGAGGAGGCATTTAGTATCCAAAGCGAAAGATTTAAGGGTATAGAGAGGGACTTAATTGAAAAGTTGGTTTTATGGATAATATTGTCAACATGAGAATTCCTTAGACCTATAATGGCTTAGACCCTTCGTTCATTTACTGGATACATATGCTGACCTCTTCATTAGAAAGTAATAAGCGGTTCGGAAGCGTTTCCTAGTTTTCTGTTATGTGTATTTTCTTTTCAACTTGTTCTTTATTCCATTCGTGTACTTGTGGCCTGTCGTGGCGACCTTTGACACAAACAAAAAATTAATTAATTAAATTTATTTGGTTCATAAATTATTTCTAGCTCTTCATTTTTGTATCTTTCAGGCACATACAGAAGAATCAGAGCTCACTCTTAAACGACCAAGATTATGGAATTGCGCCTCCGGAATACCAGCGGAAAATGCTTGTCTAGTTGTTGTTTTTTGTAAGTTTTTTTTAATATTTGAATAAGAACAAGAATCAGAAAAGTATTAGCGGTACCGGCTTTGTTGTTCCTTCTGTTCGTGGACGAATTGGAAGGGCGCGTAGGCCTATATTACTTTTTTAGTGAATGATGATGATGATGTATTTAATTCAGCCAAAAAAGCCATAATCTAACAAATAATAAATAAGGAAAAATAACACATCAACAAAGCAACCGCTAACTACTTATTACTCGGCCAAAGCAAAACAATCAGCTGAAAGTGCCTTCCACACTCCAAGATTATAGAAGATAGGTTTTGCGGCCAACTGTACAAGATCATTATCACTCTTATTGAGGCGAATAAATAGAGATATATAAGCTTTCCGCTGGAGCTCTTTCAATATAAAACAACATTTTGCCACTAGTACTATATAGCAAGCATTGATATGATGTCATCGATTGTCGACTGATTAAAGCACGTATCGGCACCTGACAGGTCGGTTGGTTTGTTACCTTATTTCGAAGAGGCGACAGAACGCAAAGTTTTGCGTTGCTTGTCGCACGATTTCTGTCGTATGACGCAGAAAATGTGGCGTCTTCAAAACAGGCTATTCAGAAAAGGATTGCGTTCAGCCATTCTAGGATTATACGGTTTTGTTTCAGAGCAAGGTAGACTTTTCTTTCCCTAGAAAACCGCATCCGACTCTGCGATAAAACACTAAGTTTTGCGTTGCTTGTCGCACGATTTTTATCGTGTGACGCAGAATCTCGTGCAAAATCGCATCCAGGGGATACTGTAAAGAAGGGATCGCACCTTCAGAATTCAATGTGGAAACCCGGACATACTAGTTAGATAATATTAGAAACTGGCGGGAAACATAAGAATTCTGAAGATCCAGTGACACACATACACCGTGCGATCATTGTCCCACAACTTCACTTTTGTCGAAATCTCCCATTCGACCTTGATGTTCCGTCTAGTAAAGCGAAATTCGTTTAGTAACTTGCAACTTGCAACTTGCAACTTGCAAAATCTCTACGGATCTAGCTTAGCCAAATTGTCATACCACCATAAGATCAAAAGCCGTTGAAAATCAAGTGACCAGAGTGACACTCACGTGTTATTCTGTAATCTTTACCTGTTGTTGACGACCCTGCACATCCCTGGACTCTCTCAAGATGAACGACCCACCTAGAACCAAAGAACAGACATCACCAAGTATGCACGGTAAAAGCGGCCGTGCGACGACACCCAGTATGGACCGCGACGGAGACCCTTCGATGACAGCGTTGCCAGCCGAACAGTCGAACCCTAAACAGAAAAGTCCCTGTTTAATGGATGATCCAAAGCCAGTTCATGCTGACACTATCCAAGATAAGCAGCCCACTCACAACGCCCCCCTGGAGGTCCCAGGAAGTTGGGATGATGATACCCTAACTTCAACAATGGAAACAGTTAAATCCCCTTCCCCTCAAAATGCAAGCATTGATGTCGGATTCAAGGTGGTGGAAAACAGAAAAACCAAAAAACGCAAAAACGACCAGGTGTCTGAAGCATCCCCCCCCAACCCTCCTGAAGCTGCAGGAGGGCTTACCCATCCTACCGCCGAATCCAAGTCTTTTGTGAGATTCAAGCCAAGATCTGCCCAGCAGACTTTCGCTCCGAAGGACGCACCAAATATCAGGCTTTCGATATTCAAATCCCTCAAGTGCAACTTCATGATGAACATAACCAGAGACGGATCACTTAACCTTTTCTTCCAGGAGAAAACTCAAGCTGACAGTGCCATCCTACTAACTACTATTGCCGGAGTATCAGTAGTAGCTGAAATTTGGAACCCTCCTCCGACCCCATCAAAGATTGTCCTCTACAATATCCCAGCATCCCTCACAGACCAAGACCTCAAGGAGGGTCTGATGAATAGCAAAGGAGAGACCATCCCAGTCACCTCGACAAGCCGTCTAGGAGCAGAAAGTAAGACTGTTCTTTTTGTACTTGATGGGACATTTAAAGTAGACAAGGTTTTCCTTTTCGGGCAACCAAAAGCTTTCAAAGAGTATGGCAGCAAGCCGATGCAATGTAAAACATGCCTCAAGTTTGGTCACACAGCTAAACACTGTTCTACTCCCACATCCAGCTGCAAGAAATGTCTTTCAACAGACCACCTTGAGGAAGCGTGTCAGTCCCAAGCAAAATGCGCCAACTGTGGTGGGCTCCACCTATCACTTAACAGAAAAGAGTGCCCAAAATATAGAGAAGGGTAGAGATCCTCCGCAGGGCTGAGAGGCTCAATATCCCCATCTCTTTGGCGGCTCTCCAAACAGGACCGAAGAGACAACATGCCCCAAGCAAAAACCAAGCCCCCCCAGCAAGCCCCTCTAGCAGCTGGGCTCCCAGCATATCTAGCACCCCTCGGGCAACCCCAACCCCATCTGTTTCTGTTCGGCTTTCAAAACTGTTTCCAGCCCCCCCAAGCACAGTCTCCACGCCTGGGAATCCATCAACTCCAGGATCCCCTACTCGCCCGAAAACCCTCCCAGGGATACATGCATTCCCCGGTCCAACATCCCGACCACCTGACAAGAAAGACCAGCCAAAACCAACATACAAAGCAATCCTCCAAGACCATAGATCGATCAGCAACCTAGTGATGTACACTCTCACAACTACTTTCATCTCTCAGGCAAAAATGCCGCAAGCAGTTAAGGCTGTCATAATGAGAGACGTAGCCGAAAAATACTTTGGGCCAAACATCATCGACGAGGCAGAGCTGGAGCTGGTCAAAATCCTAAATAAACATCAAGCTCTCAAATACCTAACCAACCAACATGCATAGACAGCATGGCTCAACCCCCAAAACAACAATAGTTCAGTGGAATGTCAGATCCCTGTCAAATGAAAAAATAATACTCCTGCAGGAACACCTGCTGTCCAATAATATTGATGTAGCATGCCTGCAGGAAACTAACCTGAATGAACTGGTTAAAATATCAATCCCAGGATTTGATGTCTTCAGGAAGGACCGATCGTCTGGAAGAAAAGGGGGCGGTGTTGCCATCCTTATAAGAAAGGAAATCAAGAAATGTGGAATAATATTTCCTGAATTTAAAGACGAGGTCGACGCTGTTGGGGTTAAACTATGGCAATCGTCAGACCCACTAACAGTTATATCGTTCTATAACCCAAACGGAATTAATGAAGCAGATGATTTCTTTCTATCAATTGCCCCTAAAATATGCCGAGAGCGTGTTATAGTTGCAGGAGACATGAACGCCCATAGCCCCATGTGGGGATGTGAAAAGAAAAATAAAGCTGGCAAGATGATTGAGAAGCTTTTGCTGGACTTCCCCGGGGTATCCCTAGCGACACCAGCAAGACTAAACACGTATTACAACGCCCGATCGAACAATTTCTCTACGATAGATTTACAGATAGTGTCGACCACACTGCTGAATCAAATTCAGGTATCTAAAATAGATCCCCTACTGACTGACCATTTTGCCATCAGAACCTCGATTGGTGGCCTCCCCTCCATCGAAGAACCCCCTCCCCACTTCATCAACAAGAAAGCTGATTGGCCAAAATTTGAAGCACACTTAGAAGGGTACGATTACTCTCCAATCCTAACAAAGTCTACCCCTGACAAGCTAGCTGTACTACTTACTACCACCCTCCTACAAGCAGCAGCCCATGCTATTCCGAAAACAACGAGCAACTTCCCATTGCGAAAGAACAAGAAAAGGCCGCCGAAACCCTGGTGGAACAGCGCCTGCCAACTAGCCTGGACGTGTAAAAAGGCAGCAACCAAGGCCTTTAACAGATCTCCATCTGTAGAGACTTTCATCGCAAAACAGAAGACAGAAGCCCAAATGAAGAGAGCTACGCGCTCAGCACAACGACAGTCCTGGGATGAATTTGCAAGTAACCTGTCAAGAGAAACGCCTGAGACAACAATACACCAGTTCCTGAACAGGATGAGTGGCAAGGGTTCTGAACCAGACCCCCTGAAGAACCTCCTGACTTTCGATCAGAAACACCTAGAAACCAACGAGGAGAAGGCAGAATTCCTTGCCGATTTTTTCAGCGACAAACTTAATGAGGTACGTGATCGCGATATCAGCGGCATAATAGCCCCCACCGCTCTCCAACCTCAACCTCCCCACTCTCCCCCACCCCAACTTCGAGGTAGGGAATCCCTGACTGATCAATTCACCATGATCGAATTAATTCGTGCCATTGAGGAATCAAATCCATCTGCTGCCCCTGGATTCGACGAAATACACCCATCGTGGCTACTGCACCTCCCGCCCCCCTTCAAACAAGCACTCCTACATACAGTTAACACCTGCTGGAAA
Source organism: Branchinecta lynchi (assembly GCA_023053575.1). Taxonomy (NCBI): domain Eukaryota; kingdom Metazoa; phylum Arthropoda; class Branchiopoda; order Anostraca; family Branchinectidae; genus Branchinecta; species Branchinecta lynchi. The sequence goes on along the minus strand of JAKZAP010000020.1, from coordinate 6,687,912 downwards.
GAATCTACTTTTCCAAATTCTTGGAAAATATCGGTAGTAGTGCCAGTCCTTAAAAAAGGGAAACAGAAGGACAGCCCATCGTCCTTCCGCCCAATATCAATACTCCCAGCAATCAGCAAAATCATGGAAAGAATGGTCTATAACCGGCTGCAGTGGTTCTGCGAGTCCAACAACTTGATACCAAAGACACAAACCGGCTTCAGGAAGTCACACTGTGCTATGGACACTATTTTCCGCCTAGTTACAGCAATCAAACAATGCTTTGAAAGAGGACTCATTCTCATAGCAGCTTTCCTGGATTTCGAGGGAGCGTATGATAATGTCCGCAAGCACAGATTAGTTGCAAAACTGATCTCAATGGGATTCCCGATCCAGGTGGCGTCGTTCCTAGATAGCTTTTTAAGTAATAGACAAATAGCTGTAAAGGTCAATGGAATATTATCAACACCCAGGAAAACAGAAATTGGTCTACCACAGGGGGCTGTCCTCAGCTGCCTGCTGTTTACCCTCTTTTTGTGGGACCTCAACCTACCGCATGAGCACGGAGAGTTCGCAGACGACTTGGGATCCTGGGCAGTAGGATCAACTCACACGGAGGCTGAACAAAAACTCCAGTCAGCAATGGCAAAACTAGAAGAATTCTCAGCAAGATCAGAACTACCGCTCGCCCCATCCAAATCCCTTGTAGTACAATTCCATAGAAGAAGATCATCCACTCCCTGCTCCATCATTCTGAACGGCCTCCCTCTGCCTGAGGCATCACAAACAAAGTACCTGGGTATAACACTGGACAGAAAACAAACCTTCCATCCCCACGTCAAGGACCTATCGACTCGGTGCCTCCGTAAAATTCGCCTCATGATGAGGCTGGCGGCTACACCCTTCGGTTTCTCTGACAAGATCCTTCTTACTTTCTATAAGCAGTACATCAGACCCCAAATAGATTATGGATTGATAATCTATGGATCCTGCTCCAAGACGACCCTGAACCAGCTTGAAACAGTCCAGAATACGGCTCTTAGGATTGCATTTGGACTTCGAAGATCAACCAAAACTCAGTTCCTCAGAGAGGAAACAGGAATTGAAACCATTTCAGCCCGCCGAGACCATCTGCTTGCCAGATATATAACAAAAATTGAAGGGACTCCCCATCATATACTATATAGCTGGCTTAGACAAGAACAGCCTTCCACCGGTCTCCCCATAGAGATCAAGCGGCTCCAAGCATACCACCCGATCCCGCCAGCCGACGTTAAGCCCAAAATCAGCAGTTCTCCACCTTGGTCCCTCAACAAGCCACCAGTACTTCTCCGGTTTGCCGACACAAGAAAGTCCGAGCTATCTCTCCAGGCTGCCAAAGTGACGTTTGCGCAGTTACGGCATACCATCCACAAAAATCGCTTCCCGATCTTCGTGGACGGTTCTAAAACAGAATCGTCTACGGGGTGCAGCGCATTTCTTGAAGAACTGAACATCATAGCCCTTGAAAAACTCCCCCCACACCTTTGCATCATGTCAGCAGAAATCAGAGCAATAAATCTGGCAATTGAGACCCTGTTACGGCTTCCCACCATACCCATCGAAGCAGTGATCTACTCAGACTCGATGTCAGCCCTCCAGTTGTTAGCTAACCCTGGATGCGAAAACGAAGATATTGATGTCCACATGACAGTTCAACTGTCGAACAAACTCTTCAATAATGGTTGCTCCCTCGCACTCCAGTATATCCCCAGCCACATGGGGATCCGAGGGAACGAAGTAGCTGACAAAGCGGCTAAAGAGGCGACATCAGCTCGACAACTAAGAAACCACCCAACACCCCTGCGAGACGTTCTACGCATACGCACCCAGTGCGCCCTAGCATCCAAGCCTCCCCCAAAGTTCTCCCCATTCCGAGGAAAAACTGAAAGCAGACTCTACCATCGTATACGAGCAGGAGCAACTGGGCTGAACCACTCAGCTTTCGCCTTCAAGATACCCACGATCAACGGCCATCCCCCGACCTCACCCCTCTGCAGATTCTGCAATACAATGAACGAAACACTGGATCATATACTCTTCCAGTGCTCCCATCACCAGATACATCTGAACATCCATAGATCCCAAGCTGTCTCCCTGTTCAAGAAGTTTCATCTCAAACCTTCAACCGAATCCATACGGTCCACATCACTCTCCCCCTCAGCCGAAACCTCAATCTTCAAGGCAATCATATCCTTCTTGAGGACAATCTACCTATTTGAGACTATATAAGTAGGCATGGCAACATAGCCCAGACGTGAAAAGGCAAAGTGGACAACTCCGATCCGATGCCACACTGTAAAGAAGAAGAAGAAGTTAGCGAGCGCGAGATTCAAATAGGCTTCTGAGATCTGAGGCAGGGAAAAGCCCCTGGCTTTGATTTGATTGCAGATTGTTACCAGAGTGCCAGTAATTGAAGTACAGAGGAACAGAAAATTATATAAGTCCACCAGAGGTTTGTTCCATCTTGTGGCAGGGTTATTTGTCTCAGATTTTGCTTCAGACACAAGTCAAGAAAAGCAAAGGTGAACCCATAACCTTTGTATCAGTCATACACAAATCCTCAATTTTGGGGCATGGTGCCCATACGTTGGGGCACCATGCCCTGGAGCACGGGCATGGCACCCCAGAGGCATCACAACTGAGGGGGGGATGCTCCCCCCCAAAGCCATCGGCCAGTCGGTAAAAAACAATGAGTGTGCAATTTTTCTTCAAATAGTTGCTTTTTTTTCATGAAAACAGTTGTTTTTTCTGAAAATTGGTCAATTTTTCGTCAAAATGGTCGGTTTTTCTGAAAATCAGGGGATTTTTCGGAAAATCAGTCGATCTTTTTAAAAAATGCCATTTTTGTTATTGAAAACAGTCATTTTTTCTGAAGAAAAAGTCGGTAAACATTACCAGCCAGTCAATAAATGCCTCGTCCCCCCCAAAACATTTTGGCTAGTAATGCCTCTGGGCACCCCTATGAAATTTGGTTAAACTGAGACTGGTTACATACCTAAATAGGGTCTTCTTCCTGTCTTAGATCAAAAGACACCTGATTTTACTTTCCATCCAACCTCATTTTCCAGTTTACAAAATGTTAGCCTAGAGCACTTCCAAGATACTTGGAGTTTATGGATGCCACTTCTCTTCTAGTGGCTCTATCCTATACTTTTTCATAAAATCGCTCCTAGGTAGCATGTATGAGGCAAGCTTTCCAATATGTTCACTGGGGCAAATATTTCCTTTAGATTCTTTGCCTTTTATTGTACTTATTTTGAGTGATTTTTTTTTTACTATGTTAAAAATTGCAAACAATCTAAAAGAGTTTGGAAGGAAAGGAAATTTAATTCCTAAAGGAAGAAAATTTAAAAGCGTACTTCATCCACTCTACCTAGCGGTGACCAGGCGGTGACTACCTGAAAAGGATAGAGTAACCTAGCTGCAACAACCTGGAAAAGGATCGAGTAACCTAGTGGCAACTACCTGAAAGGGATAGAGTAAACCCACTAGGAAAGAAGTGGCCTCCACAAAACTCTATCTATCTTGGAAGTGCTCTAACATTTTGATAATTGGAAAATGAGGTTGGATAGACAGTAAATCAGGTATGTTTTGATCTAAGACAGGAGAAGACCCTATTTAGATATGTAACCAGTCTCAGTTTAACCAAATTTCACAGGGGTACCATGCTCATGCTCCAGGGCACGCTGCCCCAAGGTATGGGCACCATGCCCAAAAATTGAGGATTTGTGCATGACTGCTCTGCATCCTTTTGTTTTAGTATCCAAAACGTTTGATTAGTTTTTTTTTTATCACTTTTGAGACTATAACAAAAAAAAGTTGAGCAGTTTTGAGCCTGAAGAGGACCCAGAAAATAAACAAAGCACATCAAAATGCGTCAAAAAAGTTTGATTTCATTCTTTGTTTTGGAATAAAACTGATGCACTTGGCTCTTAATCTATTACACTTTGCTAATATACAGTTACATATCATTGGTTAATTGGAGAAAGCTTAAACCAAGATTGTTTAAAATGCATATAAGTACTGGTAGAAGCTTACTTTAACTGTTTTAGGTAATCAGTAGGTACTGTAAAGCTGCTGCATAGACTTAGGTAGGACCAGTCTATACCACTGTTGCAGTTTCCCTTTCCCACTTGGGGGGTTCTCCTGATCTGTTCACTGTTGTAGTTTCCTACCTGGGAGATTTCCTATGTCAGAGCCTCGCTTTTGTTACATGCTGCATGTCCGCTTCTCTGCCACGTTTGGCTGATTATTTCTACATTAGTTTTTGCACTGCACTGCTTCCGAGGAAGACGGCAGCGCTTCTCGAGAATCGCGGTCTTGCCCACCTAGTCCCTGCTTCCCTGCAAGGTGCTGTTACTGCAAGAAGAAAGCTTGCAGACAGTGAATCCAAAAACGCATCTTGTGCAGAAGCAAGGTAGTGCTGCAACAGCGATGCTGCAGCATTATTGCAACACAAACGAGGCTGTGGCTGTCAAGTAATCTCCTGAATCTGAGGTTTATCCCAGTACCTACATAATCTGCTATATTTGGGGACCCTGAGTTTGCTTCAGATTTTGCAATAATATGATCTCCTAGGTCTGCCAGACCAGAGCCAAAATGTTTTTTTGGGGGGGAGGGGGCAAAGTTTTTTTGCAGACTATTTTAATGAAAATAAACTGTTTTTATGAAGAATCAACGGTTTCCAAGAAAAAATCGTCTGTATGTATGAACAGTCAAGGTGCTTCACGCCGACTCTACTATTTTTATTGACTGGCCAACAATATTGAAGGAGGGAGGGGCAAACTTCGCCCTGCTAGCCCTCCCACCCCATATGTGACACCTCTGATTCTAGGAGATCATAAGACTGATCAGATGACTATTAAATTGAGGCAAAACTCCTGGTCAGGAATACACCAGAGCAGCCGGATTGGCAGAAGCCTCACAGATAGCAGGTTCTGTATATACTGGGACAAACCCCATATTCAGGAGATTACTTGACAGCTAGATCAGAGGAAACCTCCTAGTTAGGACACTGCAACAGTGGCCAGATCATGAGAATCCTCCAAGATGGGAGACTGTAACAGTGGTATACACTAGGTAGGACAGGCCGGTCTGGATGCCTAGTTCACAAACAGTAGAGGTATGCTTATTTGAACAGGTTCAAAATACCAATTCAGGTGCTTTCCGAGGCAGTCTAGTACACTAGCCCCTTTTCAGGCACGGTGTTCAAATGTCTAGCACCATGCCTGGGTGCTAGACGTTCAAGCACTGTACCTTGGATTTCATGCATGGTGCATGGATTTCAGTATGTAGTGCAAGCATGAAAAACACAGTTTCTGTCATCACAACTGAGCACCGGCTCGGACAGGGCTGAAATTACTACCATGAATTAGAGAAATCAAAGACAATGCTTATCAAATTTTTCATAACAAAAACAACATTGCTCGGCTGATGACAGACGTGAAAACCTCATTTCCTTTTCTACATCATCAAGGGTTTTGCATGCAAAGTGTCCTGTGCCTCAGCTTTTTCTACCTAGCAGCCAACCAGAATATTGGCTCTTGGGCACTCTACATGGAGAATAGATAGGGTGCTGTTAGGTTTTGCATCTCCATCATCAGTCGAGCCGTTTTGTTTTTGTTTTGAAAAATTCTGTAAGGATTGTCTTTGATTTCTCTAATTCGTGGTGGTAATTTCGGCCCTCTCCGAGCTGGTGTTTTCCATGCATGCACTGTATACTGAATTCCATGCACCATGCATGAAACCCAAGGGACAGTGCTTGAACGTCTAGCACCCAGGCATGGTGCTAGACATTTGACCACCATGCCTGAAAAGGGGCTAGTGTACTAGACTGTTTCAGAGGACATTAATTACCTACTTCAGCCAACTGGTAGTTAACCTTAGTCACAGGAAGTACATGAAAATGGCAAAGTTCAAACTCAGGAATGCTCAAATAAGCCTACCTCTACTGTATATACTATAGCCCGAAGCTTAAATGTCTAGGACCAGCCTTATCTGCCAGTTTGGTTATGTTAGCCTACATTCCGAACATCCAAAACATGTATTTTTTGGTCTGAACTAAGTTGTATCGGAATTCCATACAAGCGTGATGTCACACCCATTTGATCTATTTACCTCAGAAAACGAAAAATCGTAGTTTATGCGTATCAGTGAATATATATTTTAATATAATATATATAGAGCCGAGCGGCTAGCGAGGCGCTGGTCGAGCAATAAGCATACATTTTAAAAATGACCTAGGGACAATCAAATCCTATGTTAGGTCCTCACTGATATGACATCACTATGTGCATCATGACTGTATGGAATTACGATACAACTTAGTCGACACCTATTTTTAAGTCCTAGGTAGGACCTAGTTAGTCGATGATTGCTTTTGCCAAATGCCTTTTGAACACAGGAAATAATTTGTAAATTGCACACTAAACCCTTTTTGATACCCATGCTCAAACCCTGGGGCATACTGGTACGGATGAGCACAGGGTGGCGTGGTACTCATACGTATGAGTGCCCCTTGTTCCCCAGGGGGTACAGGTATATAGTAATTTGATAACTAGACAAACTAGGATTTCAGTTTTACTTTAAAATTGCTGTATGCTGGTACCCCTCTAGGGAATAAAGGTATACATACAGGGGCATACGTGCAATACCATGCACATCCCTGCCAGCATGCCCTAGCATTTGTGCGGGGCTATCAAAAAGTGTTTCCCCCAATAGTTTGATGTTAACACCAACATATTAACATCAACACGACTCACTGGACATTAGCTATGACATGGGGCTGTTTGTTTGTGGGGTTTCTTGTAAAAGTAGCTTCCATTCTTGCATCCTAGCTTTACAAGAACACCTTACAAAGCCAACTGCCCATAAATGCAGCTTAGGTGAGACATTTATTCAAACAATGTTTACAACGGATACGTCAGCTACGATTCTTCATCAGCGATATTTTGGCCCTTCTTGGCAAGATTTTCAGGTTTGTTTCCTTCCCCGAAGTTGAACAAGAGGATTGACAGCCTGAAGAGGACCCTTGCCAAGAAGGATCGAAATATCGCTGATGAAGAAGAGTAGCTGACGTATCCGTTGTAAACATTGTTTGAATAAATGTTTCAAAGTCAGCTTGGGCTCAAAGAATATTTATTAGGTGAGACAGATGAGTATAACATGGCTAACATGAGAATAGCGGTAGCCGTCCCGAAAATATGTGAAACTACTATAGTTAAATCTAGTGCATACTTACCTTAGCTTTACTCATTGTATCATTTCTCAAAAACCTAGTGGGGCAGCTGCATCATTCCATGTTATTAGCTCAGCTGGAAAAGGTCAAAGTGTCGTGATGGACCTTCCTAAGATCATCACAATTGCCTGTCATAATTATGTCAAATCACTTTGTTTCTCGCAGACTTTATGGTTTCTAGTGGAGTTTTAATGAAGTTAATTTATGAACAGTCCACTCTTGCTGCCGGGGAAGGTATGAAACAGGGAAACTTTATGACTTTGACATTATGCTGTGTTTGAGCAAGACAAAAGAAACCAAGTGAGTTTCAGGATTGATTGAAGCTATAGCAAACCTACAGGAATCCTAGCGAACAAAACAGAAATTACAAAGCTGGAAAAAATTGTGTTCAAAGACTCTTGAGAGCTCAATTGTTGCCATCATAACTATATGATATGTGTTACAAGAAGGGAGAAATCTGACTTAATTCACTTCATGCATTCATACTCCACGTCTGAGGGCTTGCGCACTTGTTCATGGTAGCTGCTATCCCCTGGGGGATGCAAATAGCTTTATGGCAAATGGCTTTACTTTATCTGTACTGTAGTTGTGTACTTAGTGCATGTAGGGAAAAGATGTGGCTGGTTTAACTAGGTTGTAATACTAAAAAAAATGTGTTTATTAGTTCTGTATCTGCTTAGGTAATGGAAGATTCTTCAGATGAGCCAAACTATCATGAACTACAACCTGCAGGCACATTGTCTTCACCATTTTCTGCGGGAGCTATTAATCAAATAGGAAAACAAGTAAGAATAACCCAGGAAACCTGGTATTACCTATTGTTATTGTGTTGCATGTCAGATATGGCAGAAACTTTGGCAATACATGCCCCCCCCCCCCCCCATGTTAAACTTGATTGGATACAGTCAGCTGACACCTTCTCGGCATTTGCAATTGGTTCTTGAACTCATCCAGTATTCTTACCGGTTAAAGGAACTTGGGCAGTTCAGTTCAGCTGTGCTGCTTCCTGCTGGTTTTCGGGTCTTTAACTCTGGGAGATAGAACTGTGATCCTCTTTTTGATTGTCGAAAATTTGTGTTTTAGCAACGAAAAACCAACAACTGAAGAGCTGCTTTGTCCAGCTTTGTCTGTTGTGTGACACAGCATATCACAGTGTGTTATGTTTAATTTACAGTAGAAACAAAACAATGTATGACCTGCTAAATGTATGTTGCGATAGCCAAGTTTTTGTAAGGAGTGGGTAGCCTAAAGAGCTATGCTAGGCTATAAGTAGTTTAATGGAAAAGGTGACGCTGATGAAAGAGGTAAGGAAAAAAGAAAGAAAGAATGCATGTCAATATTAATATATTGTAGTGCTTCACTAGGTTGGCGTTGTTTGAATGTTGACCTTACTAGAGCTATAGGTGATACACGGTGTTGCCACTGGGTCTAGTCTTTCTAACAATACACAGATCAAAGAAATTTTTAGCCAATAAGCTATGTCAATATTATACTCGAGTCATTTGTCAATTCTCGAGGTTGAATTTTCGACCATTTTTGGGTCCAGCATAATATACAACAGAGAATATCAAAGAATGTATTCTCCATTAAGCCCGAGCTCTTTTTTAGTCAGAAAAGATGATTGTATTAAACAAAATAAATAACAACGTTTTTTTCTTGTAGCTTATATAATTACTCGCTAGCGTCGAATCGTCACACAATTATTAACACGGCTAAAACTTAATAATTATTTCTCAATAATTACCTTAATATTTGTATATGTATATACAATTAATAACGAATATATCACAATTCAGAATTAAAATAGTTTACGAAATATGGTTCAAATGACGAAAGATACCTGTCAGTAGAGTGGATATCGGGGCGAACAAGTCTGGTACACTTACGGGTTGCAGCGCAAAGCCTTGTTTCAGGTCGAGTCTGGTTTGGGTGCTTGGTAATCCGGTAGGAGAGATCTATGAAGATCAAAGGACAAGTATTTACGTCCAAAATCCATTGTCAACTTGTGTCGTCTTCCAGACCGAGTGGAGAGACCAAGCCTGTCTAGACCCGCTTCATACGAAGTGTAGGTCGGGCCTATTGGTTTCGGGCCCTTGGTTACACAAGTTTGTCAAGCACTTCATCTTCAGCGACTTTAGCTGCCAGGTGTCAGATTAGGAATGCCTCCTTTATTATTTTTTCCTGGTTGACAAGTGTGATCCGGAATTTTGACTTGCTAGAACATGTATCTTTTTAATTTCAGGTCTGTGCCGAAGATACACCATTGGCATCATTATCATCTGAGGTTCACTCTGAAATAGAACCTCTCTATTATGCAGGTTCGTTTTATTTTTTCGTACTCCCAACAGAAAAAGTTAATGCCGGGAGATCCATTTGCTACTGTATAGTACTGAGCAAAATTTAAATGTGGTGACTGAGCCAGGTTTCAGAGTCAGTGGAGCGTAGTGGCTGACGTTGACGTTGGACGTCGGAGAACAGTCAGAATATCGCTTAAAGGTTATATCACTTAAAGGTCAAACGACGCTTATGGATGGTCTCAAAATCGATGTTTCTACTTAAAATCAACTCAAGAAAACAGAAGAAAAACAGACGAAAATGTTTTTTAAAGGCCAACGAAAATACAAACCAAAAATCACAAAAAAGTATCCCGCTAGAACCGAGCGAGTAGACTGCGAGCGTAAATTTTATGATACGCTTACAGTGGAGTGATCGGGATGAAACTTGGTGGAAAGAACCAAAGTAGCCTTTTACCTTTGGGGGAGGGGGGGATGTCAGATTTGTGCCGACGGACTAAAATTTGCCGAAAAAACACGCCGTAACGGCGTACATTTTCTACCAGCATAGAATAGAACCTGTGCAAAACTAACTGTAATGCATCAGTTGAGATATTCCTTTAATGTAATTTCTTATTAAAGTTCATATATTCGGCTTTTCATTTCAGCTTTCGCTAGAAAGCGAAGCTTCCAATGACTACTCAGATAAGTTGAAGTAAGCGCCGCATGCGAAATTTGTTTAAATCTGCCAGTTTTCCGGAAACAATTTTCCGTACCTACCATACAAGTTCTAGCTTTTCACGTGTGTCAAACTCCCAAGAGTGTCAAACTCGCATATTCGGCTTTTCATTTCAGTTTTCGCTAAAAAGCGAAGATTCCAACAAGTGTACCCAGAACAAGTTAAAGTAAGCGCCGCCTGCGAAAATTTTTAATCTGCCTTTCTTCCGGAAATATTTTACTATACCTACCGTACAGGTTCTAGCTTTAAAAGTGTTTAAAACCCCCAAGATTGTAAATTCTAGAACGCCAGCTGAACGAAACACCGATCTTCCAGATAGAGAATACTACAAAATGCAGGGGCGGATCCAGCCTTCCGTTCTAGGGGGGGGGGGGGGCGATTCTTACCGAAAAGAGTGGGGGTAGTGTCCTTTTTGTCGGCCACAAGGCTGATTTTTTTCGCGTTTTAAGTGTCACTGTCGGTCTCTTATTTAACGTTTTCATATATTACAATAATGGTAAAAACTGTACTTGATCAACTGACAACTGTTTACAAGAAAAATTCAAGCTCCTGGCTCCACTTGTAAAAAGATTTTACAGTCTAGTTACAGCAGTTAGAACAAGCGTTAGTGCAGACTTCCGTAAGTCCAGTAAAACAAAACAAAAAATTACAGCCAGTCTAGGGGGGGCGATCGCCCCCCTCGCCCCCCCTCTGGATCCGCCCCTGACAAAATGCTCCTTCAATGTAAATTCGTATATTTAAATTCACACATTCGCCTTTTCGTTTCAACTTTAGCTAAAAAGCGAACTAAGCGCCGCATGCGAAATTTTTTAAATACGTATTTTTTCCGTAAAAGTTTGCGCCCGACAGATGTTGGCAGAATTTGATTTCCTACGTAAAAAAAAAGAACCCTATGTGTCGAAAGAATACCGACGCTCGACAAAAGCATTCAGAATCCGATTTTTTCTATGTTTTGCCGACAAGACTGTAAAGATCTTTATTTGTTACATATATTCAAACAATGTTTACAACGGATATACGTCAGCTACGATTCTTCATCAGCGATATTTCGGCCCTTCTTGGCAAGGGTCCTCGTCACGCTGTAAATCTTCTGGGTCAACGTCGGGGAAGGAAACAAACCTGTAATCATTATGATTACAGGTTTGTTTGCCCAACAGGTGCGCAACGCGTCTGTGGTAGGGTGTCAGAATATAAGGCGATTCTGGCGATTTCTTGGATTCGCTTCCCGAAAAGCAAGCGAGAATATGCCGAGCGCAAGAACAAACGGGAAGTGGTTGCGCCTCAGTTGCACCTTTACAACTTCTCGTTAACTTGGCTAAATCACTTTCCACTCGCGAAGTGAAGCTAGCGGAGCGCGAGAAAAGCTTTGGAAAGCGAAGCGAGTTTTAGCCGCAATCGCCAAAAAAAAAACGGTGCATAAGCTCGCGGAGCTTTCCAGACTGTCAGAATTGCCCTTAAATTCGACTCCGCATGTTTGTATTACAGAGATAGGGAGACGGAGGATCTTTCTGTTATGAAACTTCTGATAGTAGCTGCGTTCGTTGTCACGGGAGCTCTCACCGGTGGTCTCAGGTTTTTCTTATAAGCCGTTTTTGCATCCACCGTTGACTACTCACCAGTATTATAACCCGTTTCTGAACTAACCGATGTCTGGTTTATCTCACTGGTGCGGACTAACCAGAACCTGCTCGGGGGCCCGGCCTCAGCGAGGAGTTAGCAAGTTTTCATCAACTCACCGGTGAACCAAAAAACGCGTTATAAAAGCAGGACCGGACACTGGTGACAGAACACCAGAGACAGCCCGGAGTGCAACGAACGCAGCTAGTGTAGTAAGTACTCCGGCGACAAAGAACGCAACTATCTATGCATTTTTGTTATAGATGACTCCTGTACTCAGGGTAGCCATGGAACCATGTCGGAATACTCGGTTGAAACTTTTAGTACTGACACTTCGATGGTTGTCACTAGTTCAGTGCTGACTTGCGAGTGGGAGGGAGGAACCCGGAGCTGCAAGTTTTCCTGCAGTGACTATAAGGAGTTCTACGATCATGTTGGGAAACATCTGGCCGAGGCTACGATTACAGTGCTAGAAGACGGCAGCAGTAAGTAGTCTGTCCACCCTATTCCAGTTCAGCGCTCGAAGTGGACTAAAAAGTTTCTCGAGTAATGATTAAAGTTAACTGCAGTATCTGCTACCGGGATTAACCTTATCTCTACTGAGATAAGATTAATCCGAATTAGAGATAATCTTATCTCAGTAGAGACAACATTAATCCCAGTAGCAAATACTGCAATATTTGTGGGATCCCAAAACGTAAGTGGAGGGATACCTATGACATCGCAAAAGTTGTCCATCTGTCTTTCGGACTGTCCGCACGATATCTCTCGAGGGGATTGAGATTTTTGATGGAACTTGGTGGGAGGATGCTTCGGGTGAAAGTACAAGTCAAGTTCGAAGATGGGCTATGTGGCCCTATATTTGAGGGTGGGGGAGGGGCTTCAAATTAAGGGGCAAACATTTTTTTTTTTAAAGCTATTGAGATAGTTGATTTACGGGTAAGGAGACATGCTGAATCCGAATATGAAATTTATTTTCTCACCGGACAAGTAGTTCACCTAGAATCCCGTAAAAACCGGACACAAAATTTGTCGACCAATTTTCGGCTATAGCAGTCCTTACCCTTTCTTCACACTAGTATAGCTCTGCGCGTGGATGATAACATTATCGATGCATGTTGGAGAGAGCTAGTGTAATCGAAGATCGAAGGGGTTGGTATATGTTGTTCAAGCTTAGTAGGGGTTGATATATGTTGTTCAAGCTTAGTATGAGGATTCATTGTCAAAGTACAGATCTTGTTCGTAGGTGGGTCCTTTAATCCTATATAGAGAGGAGGGTTTTGAATTTACGGTAAAATCATATATGTTTGAGCTGATAAGATATTCATTGAAGGGGTAAAGAGGTCCGCTGAATTCATATCTCAACTTAGTTTTCCGGCTGGTCAAATGGTTCATCACAAACTCGGCTGAAACTGGAAATTTGGTTGAAGCTCAAAGTTGTTTCTGAAATCGATTAGATATTCGGTATCGGGGCAAGGAGACATGCTGAATCCATTTTTGAATTTCATTCTAGCAGTAAAAATATTCGAGGAATCTGACGAAGACTGAATGGCGAAGACATGACCCAATTGTTTGATTGAAATGTTAGATTTTTGGGATCCCGTCGAAACCTTTGGTCTTGTTTTTACAGTGTAGTTTCGGTTAAAGCATAATGATACGCATCATCACTCACGGAGCAACACTGATTCATCGGACTTTAATCGCTCCGAAATGCGAATTAAGGTAATTAATTAAGGTAATTTAACTACAAAGATCATTCAAAAACAAATATTCTATTTAAATGTAAGTTGTACAGGCTTAGCTAGGCATTAAAAAAAAGCCCAACTAAGTATTACAAGAAGTATTACACTCTTATCTTTGTCCAAGCTAGTAAATTCGAGTATGTACTGACCGGAAAAGTTTCTCTTTCAGATATCAAAGAAAGGGACTATCATCTGCTATTACATAAGCCGCAGTACCAATTTCTGAGCCGCCAACTGAAGCAAAAAACTGGTTACCCCTCTACAAAGAGAACGCGGTCTCAGCCATGCCGATGTTCTGATCTCCGTCACAATTTTTCTATCCATACCTTCAATTACACGTCCTCTAACCTTTTCCCATTCAAATCCTTGAGGTTGATCAACTTTCAATCCCAACCTTCCGGCATCCACTGTACCAAACAATCTAGACACGACCTTCTTTCATACATCTCAAGAACCGAATGGACCTCGCCCGGGTTGCTCTCGGGCCAGAATAGGGGTAAACATTGGTTCTTGGTCATTATATAGTGAGGTTAGGATAGGTTGATGCGCTCACTTAACTTTAAGCCCCCTTTTATCTCATAATTCATATGTTGTGTGATAAAAGGCGTTTTTCCGTGACAATCCGGATTGACGATTCGCTATCCGGATTCTCTGAAATACGTTTTCTCTAACAATCCATATTATGAAAACTCGTTATCTCTGACAATCTGACAATCCAGATTCGTTCTTGGAATTTCGGGAATTTTGCAACGGAGCAGAATCGTCGGAATGTCGTTGTTTAATCTGGGATTGTCGATTTTTGTTTTTCTGATGAATCAGTTTTCTCGGATTATAACCCTGGATTGTCGCCGAAAAACGCCAAAACATAGTAAAAAACTCGCATCCATAAGGTAGTGGGTAACACTACTGAGGCACAGGGGCGTCACGACTGGGGGGGGGGGGGGGGGCGAATGTTGTCGGCAAATTTTTTTTTAGTTTTTTATTTTTATTTTTGTTTAAAAACAGTTTTTCTTAAAACCAGCTGATTTTTCGGAAATACAGTTTTTTTTCTCTCCATAATAGTCGTTTTTACCTGCAAAAACAGTCGGTAAATACCTTGCCCCCCCCCCCCCCCCCAGGGGCGTCACTAGCCTTTTACCTTTGGGGGGGGGGGACGTCCAGTTTGTGCCGACGGACTAAAAAATGTGCCGGCAAACGCGGCAACGGCGCACATTTCCCGCAAGCACATAATAGAAACGTGGTAAAATTAACTATAATGCATCCATAGAGATCAACCCTTTGATGTAATCTCGTATGTTAAAGTTCACATACTTGGCTTTTCAGTTTAGCTTTCGGTAAAAAGCGAAGCTTCCAACGACTGTACCAAGAACAACTTAAACCAAGCGCCGCAGGTGAAATTTTTTTAATCTGCTTTTTTCCGGAAAAATTTAGGTATAGTGCCATAAAATTTCCGGCTTTTAACGTGTTTAAAACCCCAAGAACTTAAATTCTAAAACAAAATCTAAATGGTACACCGTCTTCCAGATAATTTTATTAAATCTGTATTTTTTCCGGAAAAATTCGCGCCCGACAAATGTTTGCAGAATCTGATTTCTTACATATAAAAAGACCCGATGTGCCGAATACTGACGCCCGACAAAAGCATTCATACTTTGATTTCCTCTGTGCTTTGCCCAACAAGACTGTAGAGAACTATGTTTTTCACGTGTAAATAGAAGCCGATGTACCGACGAGACTAGAACTTTCGGCATGCGCCCAATAAAAATCCACAGAATTTGATAAAAAAAAATCGTGTAGAAGAACCCGATGTGCCGACGAGAATACGCCCGGCAAAGGCGGCAAAACCATCGAGCATCTGATTTTTCTGTGTTTTGCTCGACTAGACTGTACGGAAGTTCAAGTGCCGATGAGACTTGAACTTCCGAGTGCGCCAGACAGGGTTTGCAAAATTTGATTTCTTAAGTATAAGTAGAACCCGATGAGCATACAAAGTTTATTTCTTCTAGGTTTCTTATTTGTAAAAAGCAACCGATGTGCCGACGAGAATACGGAGGCACGACAAAAGCATGCAGAATTCAGTTTCTTCATTGTTTTGCCCGACAAATGTTTGTAGGATTTCATTCTTGTGTAAAAAGAACCCGATGTGCCGACGAGTCGACCGACACCTGACAAAAGCATGCATAATTTTATTTTTTTTGTGTTTGCCGGCGCTGAAGTGAACTTTCGCCGGCCCTTCTCCCGAACAAAGTACCGACGCCTGGCAAAAACATAAAAAATATATTTCTTCTGGATTCGTTACGTATAAAAAAAAACCGATGAGCCGGCGAGAATACCGAGGCACGACAAAAGCATGCAGAATTCAGTTTCTTCAGTGTTTTGCCCGACAAATGTTTGTAGGATTTCATTCTTGTGTAAAAAGAACCCGATGTGCCGACGAGTCGACCGACACCTGACAAAAGCATGCATAATTTTATTTTTGTTGTGTTTGCCGGCGCTGAAGTGAACTTTCGCCGGCCCTTCGCCCGACGAAAGTACCGACGCCCGGCAAAAACATAAAAAATGTATTTCTTCTGGATTCCTTATGTATAAAAAAAACCGATGAGCCGGCGAGAATACCGAGGCACGACAAAAGCATGCAGAATTCGAGTTCTTCAGTGTTTTTCCCGACAAATATTTGCAGGATTTCATTTCTTGCGTATAAAAAGAACCCGATGTGCCGACGAGTCGACCGACACCTTACAAAAGCATGCACAATTTTTTTGTTTCCGGCGCTGAAGTGAACTTTCGCCGGCGCTTCGCCCGACGAAAGTACTTTCTCAAGACCTTTGGGGGGGGGAGTCCCCCCTCCCCCCCCCATAGTGACGCCCCTGCCCGCCCCCTCCAAACATTTTGGCTAGTAATGCCTCTGCTGAGGCATACTTAAAACCTGAATTACCTGGGAGATAGCAGATGTTCTATTTATCAACCTGTGGATCTATTTTATCATGTCGTCACAAGTGTTGATAGTAAGACATTTTGGAATTAACAGAAACTAGTCCGCCTCACCATTGAGCTTTTATTTTTTTTATTTTTTTTTTAAACGCCCCGCATCCTGTTCCTCGGATACGACTCTACTTGCAAAAACCAACCAATAGGCAGTGAAACTTTGAGCGTGTTCCACCCTACTTACCGTAGTTACTACGCAAGACGTCTCGAATTCTGGCTTTTTGCCGTCAGCTATTGTCCAGCGGAATATCGTGCCACGGGCGAATCCGACCAATCACGTTACACAGATGCGTAGTTACCACGCTTATACGCTCCCGAGCATGGTAAGCAAATAGTTACTGTTAGTTACTATTTCGAAGAGGTTCGAGCGGTCAGCGTAGTAACTTTTCACGAGTTTGGAACGAAATTAGTTACTAATAGTTACTATTGTTAGAAGGGTGGAACACACTCTTTGTTTTGTGGTACAAGTAAACCTCTCTCATTTTCGATGTAGCATCAAATCTCTGACTATACAGTCAAGAAAGAGTGAGAATAATGTTTCGATCAGAGATGAAAAAACCTTTTCGTCACATTCTTAAATTATTCCGTATAATATGCCATTTCTGTAGTCATGTAGAAATATCCGTTTTAGTCGGGTAGGCTGCAGTCTTTCTATGGTCATAGTGAGTCCTAGTTTGAATAATGGTGGGTTTACACACTGCGTAAAATCCGAGCATTTTGAAATCCTAGCGTATTTTACGCACGTTTTGAGCTTAAAAAGATTTCTAGCAATACGGACGTGTTTGAGAAATCGGTCCGTTTTGTATCTAAATACGTCCGTATTGCTAGAAATCTTTTCAAGCTCAAAACATGCGTAAAATATGCTCGGATTTTACGCAGTGTGTAAATGGACCATAAGCGACTACTGCAGAAAATCTAGACAATAGTTCCGATTTTGCAGAACACGGTAACTGGATCTGCGTTTTGTCGTTTGTGCAGTTACCGTGGTATCTGATACCACGGCGGCTTTGCAAAAATGACAATCGTCGATTTTGCGCTTTTAGAAGACATCCAAAAATAAATAACGATATTCAGTCATATCGCAAGTACCAAACTTCTTTCCCATCAGTGTGACAGAAATCTGGATTCCTTCTGTTTCTGATGATGAAAGTGAGACCAATTTTTCAGATGTCACCGTCAGCTACCACGGCAACTAGCTAGATACCACAACAACTGCAAAAACGCCTTTTGAGCATGGTAGCAGTTACCACGGTAAATGGAAAAAGACTATAGTTCGTGGTATCGGATACCACGATATCTTCAGAACGAAACTAATGCGAATGAATATTTCTTCCGAAGTAACTCCTTAAACATTAAATTTTAAGTCGGATCTGACGAAGGACACTGTGCGGATGATAGGTTAGAGAACCTAGGCGCGCATTAGTATTAAATGACCTCTTGCGCCTGAATTACTGATTCGCTCTACGTCCATTCTCAGTTCTGTATGACTAAGTCCGAATCAGGCCATTGAACCTCGGGGAAGAACAAGAAACGTCACCCAAACGGAACCTTTAAATTTATTCAAATCATATGTAAACCAATCAACAACGTTTGTTGTCGTGACGTTTCTGTTTCGCTGGTCATACCAGCGAGTATTCATCGGCGCGACGGGTTAGTCATCAAAAGTATTCCGAGATTCCGTGCGATGGCATTTTAGGCAGTTTAGCATACTAAATTTTCCGGATTCCCTCTCCCTCCAATCCTCCCAGATGGTCGGATCGGGAAACTGATTATTTCCAAGTTATTTTGGTCGGGTCCCTGATATGACTAGAAAGTTTCATCGTCCTAGCACATGTGGAAGTACCCTAACTTGCGATTACCGGACTGACCGACCGACCGACGGAAAAGTGATCGGTGTATGGCATTTCGCCGGAAGGTGCCATACAAAAAAAAAACACGAGAAACCAAAGTGTTGGTTTGGCAACACAATGAATGAGCCGAAGGGGATGCAATTTGGACAGTACCGAGTTTATGGGCTTAGATTTGTTATTTGGTGTCCGGACCGGATCCGGCCATGGTAGGAGGAGGATGAAGAGGAAACCCAAATTTGCAGATGTGCTCCAGTTCGAATCAAACTTGATAGAAGGAAGAGGAGATGTCTGAGAGGCGAAGCTTATGAGTCCGAGTCGTATACGGCCAAAATGGGGGGGGGGGGGGCACAGTGGGGGGGCTCCCGGAAACTGTATGACTCGAATAGGGGTCAAACGGATGGAGAGATTTGAATGAAACTTGTAAAACAGGGAGATCATATGCCATAGATGACACATTAGGATACAACTAGATTATTTATATGTCCGAACCTAGAGGGGTTGACGGGGATATTTTGAGACGTTCTCATCTACTTTCTTGCACCACCTACTTGTAACAAGGGCCATATGAGCTCGTAGCTCTTGTTATCCGCAGTAACGGCAATGCAGCGATATTTGCTTCTGCCACATTTGGCTGTTTTCGAGGCATATTAAGCTCCCGGCAGAGGCTCGAGGCAGATCAAGGTCAGTAGACCGGTTGTGCAATTTTCTCGTGTTTCTCGTCAGAGCTAAGGGGACCGTGCGCGGCCAAAGCAGTCGGTATGGGTTGATCTGTTTTGGTGATAGTGAAACAGAAGCTGTATGTACGGTGGTTTGTCCTTAAGTACTGTCTTTCTTTTAAAGTACAACTTTACTAGAAATGACCTTTTCACGATAAGTAGCTCAGAAATATCGTTTTTCGAAATACTATTGCTTTCCACGTCAAATTAGCGATTTTCTTATTACCGATTGTCAAGTCTTCCTGCTCTCCGACGCGGCGGCTGGACGCAAAATATTCGAAACCGAATGCCCGGTGATCAGTGTAATATTAGTAATTAATGCTTCGACCCAGTTTGTTCACTGAGTAACTAATCAGTATCTAATCACCTATTCACTTTGAGGTTAAGCCCAAAGCTCATGGGACTTCATTAACTGATTTGAGTTTGTATTTAAAGTCAAATGTAATGTGTTTAAGTTAGTCAGTTTAATTAATTAATACTTAATTTAATATTCAGTTTTTTAGTCAGTAGTTTAAGTCGTCAATCGTTTGGTGTCTGTTCACCAGTAGAGATGTCTGTAAATAAACTGTACATAGCTATCGAACGTGGTCCTGTCTATATCCATATTATATGACAATCAGAGGTGTTACTAGCCAAAATTGTTTGGGGGAGAGGGGAGGCAAGATATTTACCGACTGGCTGGACATTTTTACCGACTGTTTTTGCAGATAAAAACGACTATTATTGAGAAAAAACTAGTATTATAGAAACTAGTATTTTCTTAGAAAAATCGACTATTTTTACGAGAAACCGACGGTTTAAAATTTTTTTTTTGCTATTTCCGAGAAAGAATCGACTGTTTTTACGAAAAGTCGTGGCGTTTCACGCCGACTCGGCTATTTTTTACCGACTGGCCGACCCGCCTAGTAGTGACGCCCCTGCCGATGATGAAAAACACCCGATGGCCTTGATTGGCTTACCTTGTCGTCCAAAATAAAAGAAACAATACATTGAAGGTTCTCATGTCCTTATGTGTGAAAGAATTGTCGGCAGACCTTGACACTTTTGGCGAAGTTTAATTTGAAAAATCGGCTCGACCGAAAAATCGCTAAAAGGACATAGGAACAAAACGAAACAATGCAGAAAGGCTTTTGGAAAAACTTTCCAGAAGGTATACGGATCTAGGGATAACACGAAAGGCAGAATAAGCAAGAGGTGCCCTTTAACTGATTACTTAGTACACTGTAAAAAGTTTTTCCGTATAAAGATTAAAGTTAACTGCAGTATTTGCTATTCGGATTATTCTTATCTCTACAAATATAAGGTTTGAAGCCAAGCTGACCATTCATTACGAAAGAAATGGAAAACCGTGATTTTCGGGGTTTTTTTTTTGATCAGCTAATTATCCCTCTATGATGATGTGCGAGGGATAAAAATAAAATCGAATATTTCGGTTGCACTTCCGGCAAACCGTCCTCAGCGAAAACAAGACCAAAAGTTTCGATGGGATCCCAAAAGTTCAAACTTGATCCAGACAGCTGGGTCTTGTCTTCGCCAAACCAGTGTTCGCCAGACTCCTTGAACACTTTTACTATTAAAATTTAGAAACAGATTAAGGACAAATAGATAGTCATATCAGAAAACCAAGTTCAGGTATGGATTCAGCATGTGTGTTTACCCGTTTAAGTCATATCTATTTTGACGAAGCATATCGAAACTTCCTGCTTACTTCTGCCAATTTTCCGGTTTCGGCGGAATCTCAGAGGTACTTGTCCGGGAAAAAATAAAGCTCAAAAACGAATTCGGCATGTCTCCTTACCCCTACATCCAACCTCTAATCAACTTCAAATTAAACTTTTACTTTCAACAAATTTTCCGGTTTCAGCCGGATTCCGAGCGATCTATACGTCCCGTGAGAAAATGATTGTCATATGCGAATTCAGCATGTCTACTTACCCGCAAATCGAACATCTTATCAAATTTAAATAAAATTACTTTAAACAAATTCTCCGGTTGTGGCCGGATTCCGGCCGAACTAATGGTAGCACGTTTCCTTGCCCCTAAATCGAACCTCCAATCAAATTCGTATTACTTTTCACAAATTTTCCGGTTTTCGCCGGATTCCGGGTGAACTATTTGTCCGACGAGAAAATAAATTTCATATTCGGATTCACCAACAAAAAAATTGTTTCCCTTAACTTCAAACTCCTCCCCCACCCCTAAATGTAGAGCTAGATAGCCCATCTTCGAACTTGACCAAGTTTGATCAAAATATCTCAACCCCTTCGAGAGTTATCGTGCTAACAGACGCATGGACGGACAGACGGACAACTTTTGTGATCTCATAGGTATCCCTCCGCTTGCGATCCCAAATCCCCGTTTTGGGTCCCCGTTTTGGGATCCCAAAAACGAACAAGTAAATCATAAAATCCAACACAATACCAACAGAAAAGTGATGCGGAACCAACAAAACATACAACGATATGTATCTAAAAACCAGAAGAACGATGCTTATTGAAACGACAAACAAATTCAAATAAAATAACGAATATTAAAATGTGCGTGTTAAAAGTGTATATGTACAAATCTGTGATTATTTTACAATTCTGAATTCTGTGTCTATTTATAATTTACTAATTCCCTGGGAAAGCGCAGAAGCTTGGCTAATGGCTGGGTGAAAGCTTCTGCGCTTTCCCAGGGAATTGGTAAATTGTCACATTCTTAAATTCCCTGGAAAAGCGCAGAAGCTTTCACCCAGCCATTAGCCAAGCTTCTGCGCTTTCCCAGGGAATTGGTAAATTGTAAATAGACACAGAATTCAGAATTTTATACAAATACTGCAGTTAACTTTAATCTTTATACGGACAAACTTTTTACAAAGTAGCGTACTAAAAGTTGCGAAACTTTTATCACGGGGCTTCTCTTTTAGATATGTTCGTTTGTGACTGGCGTGCTTGTGAGTTTACAACCAGGGTGGCCAACGAGTTGCTAGGCCATGTCGTATTTCATGCAATACATGCACGAGCGAAGTTAAAAGGACTGGACACCTTCAACGAAGGCTCTATTTATAAGGTCAGTTAAAGGTTTACTGAAGCTTCTGTCTGGCCATTAATCCGGCATAGGACCTTTTCTTGCACTCTTACCCTCCAATGAAAAAGACGCAATTTTTTGTTTTCATTTTTTCATTCCGCCACACTGGTACGGCACTGCGTAAAACATGTTCGTTTTACATGTGTTGGGGAAATAAACTACAAGAACAGGGTTGGTCTTCGGTTGTACTTTAACAGATAGGCAACCGCGAAACTATTATGAATGGTTCTGGGTTGCGAAACTGAAGCAACATGTTTCCTCGAACACTAATTACAAAAGTTCTGTTCAGTCTCCAGTAAATTCGGGCGTGTCTTAAAGCCACGTGCAAAATTCGCATGACTGTGCGAAAATTCCGTCAAAATTCCGGAGCGAAGGGAGAAATTCGCATCCGACTGTCAAAGTCGGAAATCAATTTATGCTTGTTAACGGACGTATAGATCCCTGAAATGTTTTTGAACAATGAAGATTGATTGATTGATACGTCATAGAAGTTTGTCCGCATGATCGTGTTAAAGGAGCCGTCGTACCTATTAATGCAATGGGGCGAATTCCGGAAGCGAAGGACGAACTCTGGAGCGAAGGAGGAAATTCGCGTCCGACTGCGAAAGTCGGAAATCAATCAGTTTATAGTCGCGTTTTTTGCAGATCGACTGGCGACTGGGACTTGTTCCCGGGCTCATGCAGTTGACCATTTTTTGTCGCTTGATAGGGGAGCGAGAACAACCCTTCGAAAAACGGTCTAAATCGGTCAATAATCAGTACATCCCCACAACTCTTCCCTCGGCAGTCTCTGAAACTACTGCAGTACTGGCGCTTCCTGAGGTGTAAATTTTACGTTTTTGGGTCCACAAGTTTCAGTTTTCAAAATTTGGCACCAAGTTTGACTGGACCTCCAAGAGAAAGGTGCATCGGATCGACTGTTGACTTTGTTCCCAGTCGATGTCCAGTCAAGCGACACAAAACGGATCGACTGGACCTCCAGTCGACAGTCGATCGCAAAAAACGGCAACTTTCGTTCCAAGCGATTGCAAAAAACGCGACTTATGCTTGTCAACTGACGTATAGATAGATCCCTGAAATGTTTTTGAACAGTGAAGATTGATTGATTGATACGTCATAGAAGTTTGTCCGCATGAATGTGTTAAAGGAGCCCATCGTGCCTATATTGCCATGGAGCGATCGAATTCCGGAGCGAAGGAGGAAATCCGCAGCCGACTGCGAAAGCTGGAAAATAATCAATTTATGCATGTCAAATGACGCATAGATACCTGAAGTGTTTTTAAATGAAGATTGATTGACTGATTAATACGTCATATAAGTTGGTTCGCGCGAATGTGTTAAAGGAGCCATCTTACCTATATTGACATGGAGCGAATTCCGGAAGCGAAGGGCGAACTTCGGAGCGAAGGAGGATATTCGCATCCGTCTGAGAAAGTTGGAAAATAATCAATTTATGCATGTAAAATGACGCATAGATACCTGAAGTGTTTTTGGGATCCCAAAACGTAAGTGGAGGGATACCTGACATCGCAAAAGTTGTCCGTCCGTCCGTCTGTAAGCACGATAACTCTCAAAGGGAATGAGATATTTGATGAGACTTGGTATGAGGATTGTTTGGGTCAAGGGTAAGCTCGAGTTCGTAGATGGGCTCTGTAGCCCTATATTTGGGGGTGGGGGAGGGGGTTCAGTTTAAGGGACAAACAAAATATTTTTAAACAGCTAATTTGATAGTCGATTATGGGGTAAGAAGACATGTTGAGCATGATGGTGACAATCATTTTCTCGCCGGACATGTAGTTCGTCCGCAATCCGGCAAAAACCGGAAAGTTTGTTAAAAGTAAAAGTTTCATTTGAAGTTGATTAAATGTTTGAATTAGGGGTAAGAAGACATGCTGAGCACGATGGTGAAAACCATTTTCTCGCTCGACGAGTAGTTCGTCCGGAATCCGGCAAAAACCAGAAAGTTGGTTAAAAGTAAGTTTCATTTGAAGTTGATTAAATGTTTGATGTAGGTGTCAGAAGACATGCTGAGCATGATGGGGAAAATCATTTTGTCGCCGGACAAGCAGTTCGTCCGGAATCCGGCCAAAACCGGAAAGTTGGTTAAAAGTAACAGTTTCATTTGAAGTTGATTAAATGTTTGATTTATGGGTAAGAAGACATGCTGAACCCGATGGTGAAAACCATTTTCTCGCGGGACAACTAGTTCGCCTGTAATCCGGCCAAAACCGGAAAATATGTTAAAAGTAAAAGCTTTATCTGAAGTTGATTAGATGATATATTTAGGGGTAAGAAGAGACGCTGAGTCTGTATATAATGATCAATTTTACCCGGACATATAATTAGTCTGGAATCCCGTTGTACCCGCATTTTTTTTAAGTAAAAATTTTATTTAAAGTTGATTAGATTTTTTTTATAGGGATAAGGAGATACGCCGGCTTCGTTTCTGAATTTTTCTTTTTTTGCTGGACTAGTAGTTCGCTCGGAATTCGGGCGAAACCGCAAATTTGGCAGTAGTAAAGCAGGAAGTTTCGGTCAATATCGTCAAAATAGGTATGACTTATAGAGGTATAGATAGGTAGATAGAATATCTGAACTCGGTTTTCTCTGATGATTAGCCTGGCGAAGACAAGACCGAATTGTCTGGATCAAATCTTAGATTTTTGGGATCCCATCGACACCTTTGGTCTTGTTGTAAAATGAAGCTTGATTGACAGATTGATACGTCATAGAAGTTGGTCCGTATGAACATGTTAAAGGAGCCGTCGTACCAATGCCAATGCAACCACCTTCCGTAACTACTACATTCATTCATTCTTAAACTGAACCCGCGAACGGAACCTCACAATCTTTGCACTTGCCACGATTCACTAGTTTCCATGCACATTGTGCTCCGACGAGGGTTCGGGTTGTATGCTATTGATGCGTAAAACAGGTTTGCTGAATTTTGCAAGGTTTTTGCTATGGATTTTGCTAAAAGGTGTAAAACAGTCAAAGCCGTGGATAACTTGTTAAAAGCCGAGCTTAGTTTTGCAGTATTTAGATAGTTTTGAATATTGGAACATAAATAGTAAATAGTGCGAGGTGCGCTTTATGATACGTGTTTTATAGTTGACGCAGCGCAAGTTTATATGCTAGACTTGCCTGGGGTACCAACTGTACCAAATGGCCCACAAAAGAAATGGAAAATGCGGGCATACTCTAGTTGGATAGTGTAACAATTCCTCGTACAAATATACGAATTCTGAGGATCCAGTCACTCGTATATATGCGAACTTATTCGCTACCGTAAGAAATTTCTTATTGCGAAACCCGCTTTTGGTGACTTTTGGTGATTTGGTGACTAACAGACTACGAAAAAAATCGCATAGGAGTGAAGTTCTTTCACAACTAGTTTTGTATTTTCGCATTCGTATAGGGATTGAAAAAAATAATACTAGTTGGTTGATAGTCGACCGTATAAGCCTTTCGGAACTTATCCAACTAGTTAGAACAGCGGAGTCGAGGGGTTGCCCACTCTCGATTTGAGTGCCCGGTAAGTGCCCAGTGCCGCGATACCCGGCCGGCACCGGTTTTCGCGTGTTAGAACATTCAAATAAGCATGTCTTTAAGCGTTTGGAAGATGAATCACCTAACCAGTGGACGGCACCGGTGCCTGCACCGCTGATTTCGGTCGATACCGGGAAAGGGTGCATAGAAGGTGCTGGGGAGTGGGTAACCCCTCGGCAAGGGGTTGCGTTAGGTTGCTTGCGTTAGAGAAAGTGGCAGCTAGTGAGCAACCCCTCGGATTGCTTAGAAGTATGATTATTATTCAGGGGCGTAATTTCGTCAAAATCCTGGGGGGGGGGGGGGGGGGGGGCAAAGTTGGAGCCGATTTTCCCAAGTCAAGTGAAAATTTGTAGTTTTATTTCAAGAAGAAAAACGTAATAAAAACAAAGAAACAAAGAGATATTTTACTAATCGACCAAGGCGAAACGACGCTTCTTCAAATTCGCCAAACTGTCCACTGCGCGATTGACGTCAAGCTTCTTCGCTTTTTCAGGTTAGGTAGGGCTTTTTCAGGTTCAAGCTGGGGGGGGGGGCAAACTGGGGTCTGGGGGGGGCCTGTCCCATAGCAAATTACGCCCCTGTCATTATTCCGATTAGGTTATACATTTTCCAAATTCCTTAGATTCCGTATAAGATTAAAAACTGTCAGACTAGCGCTCGGACTAGAGAGCCGTCGAGTTGGATATTTTCCGAAATCCTTAGAAGACTGAAAGCAATTCCGACGAGTTAAACGTTTTCCAAAATCCTTGATACATTTTCCGAAATGGAGCAATTCAGACCCCGTTGTGATGGAAACATCTATGTGATTCCGATTGGAAATACCGAGGATGTTTCCGAAATCTCTATAAAAAAATATTTTCTGAAGCAATCCAGACCCCGATTCAGACTGCTTGGATGTTTAATCCTTATAACACTGTATGCGATTCCGACTAGTTGATTTTCCGAATCCCTGTACGAGTATGAAATATTCAATTAGTTTCTCTACTTAATTTGACTTGTTTGTTTAACATAAAACTATTCTCTGAAGCAATTCAACCGCCGACTCGGATTTCTTGGATTTTCCCGAGATCCTTGTATACACTTGACTTCGATATGTGCAATCGGTGGACATATTTGATATGGTTCCATAGTGTAGTGGTTATCACGTCTGCTTTACACGCAGAAGGTCTCCTGTTCGATCCCGGATGGAACCACTTTTGTTTTGCTAAGTTGCTACTAAGTCTCAGTGAACAAATGGGATCGTCCTATGCAGACTGAACGAAGTGAGAGCAGAAGAATTCTGAACCACAGGGAGGGCAATGAAATAGGTGTAGACTAAAACTATTGCTCTTGACGCCTAGCACGATGTTTGCAAGGGGTTGGCCACTCTCGGTTTTTGTGTAAGCTACAGTAAGTGCCGCGGTGCCAGGCCGGTGCCGCACCGGTCTAGGCCAGCATGCACCGACTTGCACGTGTTATAGAATCGATTTTTATTATTATTATTATTTATTTATAACCCATCAACTGGCCGAGGCAAAAATACAAAAAATAAATAAATAGGTGAACAGAGTAAACTGAAATACAAAAGGACAACAAAATCCAAGAAGCTTGAGTCAAATCCGTTTCAAGGGTCTCCGCAGACCTCGTAAACGTTTGAAAGATGACTTGCCTAAATTTATGGCCGGCACCGCTGGTTTTGACCGGTGCCGGGAATGGGCGTTCAGCCGGTGCCGGGAATGGGCGTTCAGCCGGTGCCTGGGAGTGGGTGCCTCGGATGTTCGTGATGTGCAGCTAAAATAAGCTAAGAATGCTATTGGAGACGGTGAAAATAAACATGAATGGCACAAAAGTGATAGCGAGAGCGACAGACATGTCAGTGCAAAGATGGGCGAATCCGAATCCGAAGAATCCAGAATTCGTCCTTTGGGCCGGATTCGAATTCGAATCTTCTGCTTGTCAGGCTGGATTCGGACTCGGATTCCAAACCCTCAGTCTTACGAATCCGCTCAAATTCCTAGACTTCATCCTTCCAGTTTCCGTTTTCCCAATTTTTACAAGTGTGCTTAGGCAATCCAACCTTTTGGTCTCTACCACCAACCATCCTCAGTACAAGTCTATCACGTTATCTGATTACCTTTGATATTAGCGCTTTTTGTCATCTCTGATTTTAAACCATAAAATCAATGATTTGATTTTTGTTAAGGTCGGATTCGAATTCGGATTCGAATCCTCAGCATGAAATGGTGGATTTGGATTCGGAATGGGATTCGTACCTAGCCCTGGATTCGGATTCGAATCCTTTCACGGTCGGATACGCCCATCCCTGTGTCAATGGCTTACAAATTAACGCTTTTTTGTTTTGTTTTTGAACTATAAATAATAAAATCCTAGCCTAAAGCATTAATAAATGAAACAGATTTGGCTATAAACGAGAGATGAAAAATATCTCCAAACCTTCCAAGCAATAGAGCGCTTAAGCCCATATACAAGATTTATGTTTGATAAGCAATATTTACTTTAGCCAGTTTGCAACGATCCAGCCTCCCGCAATGAAATACCTATCCTTCCAAGTGACTTCGTATGCGATTGGTTGAACTGCGGTCAGAGATTCGCCAATCCGCAGCTGTTTTACTGGCACGTCATCGGGCACGTGCAGTATGAAGGAAAAGAAGAATGCAAATGGAAAGGTGAGTACGTCATCATGAATCAGAGCAAAATAACAATAGACAGTAGTGCCAGTACTTGAAAGAAGTGACACAAACTGGAAAAGCAGCGACTCTAGCACCTCTAGCGATAGAGACCGTCCCTACTAAACTCGACCAGTCGTGCACCAGCACTGGCTCCACTAACACCATATTCCAAACACAGCAAAAACGAGATACATCTTCCCGCACATTAGCTGTAGGCCTACTATACATTTTTCCAAACCCAACAGTTTGTCTCTTTGAATGTCTAGATCGTGGTGGGCGGTGCTACGAGTAAGACCCGTTTCAGATATATGGAAAGCAGGTACGATGCCGGATACAACAGATGCTTTTCGCCTCTTCCTAGCAATGCTGTTATGCATAACGTTTTCGAAATCACAATACATTACATCGGATTACATCCCAAGTGTTGTCTGTTCAGACAGCGTAACCTTGAGCGTGGTCCATCCTACTTACCGTATTACTACGCATGACATCACAAATTCTGGATTTTTGCCGTCAAGGCTGGAACGACTTTTCTATTTTCCCGCAGAATATCATGCCGCGGGCGAATCCGACCAATCACGATTCAGAGATCTGTAGTTACTACGCTCCCGAGCGTGGTAAGCAAATAGTTACTATTAGTTACTATTTCGAGAAGGTTGGAACGGTCAGCGTAGTAACTTTTGGTGAGGTTGGAACGGAAATAGTAACTAATAGTTACTATTGGCACGAGGGGGAACACGCTCCTTGTGTTATCTGTATGAAACTTGATTAGATGTTTTGTATAGGGATAAGGAGATGCGCTGGATTCGTTTCTGAATTTTCTTTTTTTGCTGGACTAGTAGTTCGCTCGGAATTCGGGCGAAACCGCAAATTTGGAAGAAGTAAAACAGAAAGTTTGGGTCAGTATCGTCAAATAGATATGGCTTATAGAGGTATAGATAGATAGATAGATAGAATACCTGAACTCGGTTTTCTCTGATGATTAGCCTAGCTAAGACTGGATCTGGCGAAGACAAGACCCAATTGTCTGGATCAAATCTTAGATTTTTGGGATCCCATCGACACCTTTGGTCTTGTTTGTGTGTGATGTATCTGGCCAGTGTGGTTTATGAAATTATCTATGTTTTGCTTATTTCCAGGATGCAGTTATAAGGGAACGAAATTCTGCAAAACACAAACCCACATGTCCTCCCACACTGGGGAGAGGGCCTACGCTTGTCCATTTTGCGGACTTTTCTTTGCAAGTAAAGACCGCATCAAGGAACATTGGCTGCGGATGGAACAAGCGGATCCTGATGTCCCGCGCAGATTGACGTGCAAAAAATGCGGAAAAGGGTTTACGGCCAAGAAGCTATTGAAGGTAAGAGGGGTTTGGATTTAGAAATAATGAAAACGGTATGGTTCCACTGAACAGACAACTGTCTCTAACCTTTTCTTGTATTTATTTGTTTCGGTGTAAAATAGTCTTGAAGGACGGTGGGAGCCTAAAGTATGTGGAAATTATGGGGAAAAGACCCAGTTTTAATTTTGAAGAAAAAGATGACCAACTTTTATAAAAAAAAAAAAAAAAGCTTCGATAGCGCTCCAAACCCACAACCTGTACTGTACTCATTATTTAACAAGTAATAATATAATACGCAAACAATTGTAACTTATAGTTGTCGAAATCATGTGTATTTCTTGTAGTATTAATAATATTAATTATTAACTATAATTACTTTTCAGTAATTACCTTAAAATATTTCTATGTATATACAATTAATAACGAATATATCGCGGTTCAGAATTAAAATAATTAACGAAATATGGTACAAATGACGAAAGATATTTATATGTCATTGAATGGACAGATGGTTAGGTATAGTTCTGTTTTATACATTTTATTTTGTACTCCTCTGTTCCGAGGGAAATAAATAAATATCAAGAACTGGCTATAAATTTTTCCTTGTTTAATTTTGTATATCTGTTCCTCAGGATTGAGGAGTAATGTATAAAGAATATAGGAGAGGAGGGCGCACGATCGGCAGAGCCCAGGTTCGTCTTTTTGATTTTTAAGGAGAGCAATCTTTCGAAAAATTCTGTAAGTACGGCTCCAAACTTCTCTCGGTTGTTCCGGATGTTTATTGTAACTTCGAGTACTTCGTCGCCCTCTGTTGAGATAAGTTGTATTAAGCCGTTAAAATGAAAATTTGTGGATCCCCGAAAAGTCGAAAAGTCGGCAGAAAATGTTTGCAGAAGAATAAACTGCAAACGGTGTCGGTTTCAGGTAAGCTTGATCTGGTATGTTCCGTTTGAGATCAAAGGCATCTTCCGTTTTCGTCTGATATTATTATGGCACTTGCCCTTCGGCCAAGTGCCATATAGCGATCGCAATTTCTGTCCGTCCGTCGGTCTGTCGGTCTGTCGGTCTGTCGGTCTGTCCAGGTTTTGCTAGTTCGGGCACTTCCACATAAGCTAGGATGATAAAACTTGGCAGGCATATCAGGGACCCCAAATGATTAAGTTGGAAATAGTCACTTCCCCCATCCGAGCACCGTGGGGGGAGTGGAGGGAGGGGGAATCCGGAATCTTGAGGTATTTTTAACTTTTGAACGGGTGATCGGATCTCGATGAAACTTGATATTTGGAACGACCTCATGCCTCAGACGACCCACTTAAAATCCGGACCGGATCCGGTGACTTTTGGGGGGAGCTGGAGGGGGCAACCGGAAATCTCGGGAAACGCTATGAGTGGAGGGATCGAGATGAAACTTGGTGGGAAGACACCTAGCAAACACTAGATACATCGTTGACATAACCGAGCCGATTCGGGCACTGTGGGGGGGGAGTGGAGGGAGGGGGAATCCGGAATCTTGAGGTATTTATAACTTTTGAACGGGTGATCGGATCTCGATGGAACTTGATATTTGGAAAGACCTCATGCCTCAGACGACCTACTTAAAATCCGGACCGGATCCGGTGACTTTTGGGGGGAGCTGGAGGGGGCAGCCGGAAATCTTGGGAAACGCTATGAGTGGAGGGATCGAGATGAAACTTGGTGGGAAGACACCTAGCAAACACTAGATACATCATTGACATAACCGAGCCGATTCGGGTACTGTGGGGGGAGTAGAGGGAGGGGGAATCCGGAATCTTGAGGTATTTATAACTTTTGAACGGGTGATCGGATCTCGATGGAACTTGATATTTGGAAAGACCTCATGCCTCAGACGACCTACTTAAAATCCGGACCGGATCTGGTGACTTTTGGGGGGAGCTGGAGGGGGCAATCGGAAATCTTGGGAAACGCTATGAGTGGAGGGATCGAGATGAAACTTGGTGGGAAGACACCTAGCAAACACTAGATACATCATTGACATAACCGAGCCGATTCGGGTACTGTGGGGGGAGTAGAGGGAGGGGGAATCCGGAATCTTGAGGTATTTATAACTTTTGAACGGGTGATCGGATCTCGATGGAACTTGATATTTGGAAAGACCTCATCCCTCAGAGGACCCACTTAAAATCTGGACCGGATCCGGTGACTTTTGGGGGGAGCTGGAGGGGGCAACCGGAAATCTTGGGAAACGCTATGAGTGGAGGGATCGAGATGAAACTTGGTGGGAAGACACCTAGCAAACACTAGATACATCATTGACATAACCGAGCCGATTGGGGTACTGTGGGGGGAGTAGAGGGAGGGAGAATCCGGAATCTTGAGGTATTTATAACTTTTGAACGGGTGATCGGATCTCGATGGAACTTGATATTTGGAAAGACCTCATCCCTCAGAGGACCCACTTAAAATCTGGACCGGATCCGGTGACTTTTGGGGGGAGCTGGAGGGGGCAACCGGAAATCTTGGGAAACGCTATGAGTGGAGGGATCGAGATGAAACTTGGTGGGAAGACACCTAGCAAACACTAGATACATGATTGACATAACCGAGCCGATTCGGGCACTGTCGGGGGAGTGGAGGGAGGGGGAATCCGGAATCTTGAGGTATTTATAACTTTTGAACGGGTGACCGGATCTCGATGAAACTTGATATTTGGAAAGACCTCGTGCCTCAGACGACCCACTTAAAATCCGGACCGGATCTGGTGACTTTTGGGGGGAGTTGGAGGGGAGAACCGGAAATATTGGAAAACGCTATGAGTGGAGGGATCGAGATGAAACTTGGTGGGAAGACACCTAGCAAACACTAGATATATGATTGACATAACCGAGCCGTGCCTACTCGTAACAAGTGCCATATGAGCTCGTAGCTCTTGTTTTTTTCCCGAAAGGTGGCGAGAATTCCAGGCTTGACCCCAAATCCAGGCCTTCGTTTGGCATACAGTTCCCATGCAATCCTCCGCTCCCAAACGTGGGCCACACATGCTGGAGCAGAATAACATTAATGTCCATAGCCTTCATAGTCTTTTCAAGTTCTAGGTTTGCGTTCCATCCTTGATCGGGACCAAAAAGAAGAAAAAAAGCTTGTTTTGTCGTCCAATTGCCATTTCTTTTCAGCTAAAAATTTTAATTATCCGAATTTTTCCGACTATTCCGGACTATGTTTTTTGGGAGTTAAGGGGGTCATTTTCTTAAGGGGGAAAGTGTTGCTTCTTGGGATATCCTTAATAGCACGTCGGAAAGGGTTGTAACCAGGGTATGTGACTATATAGACAAAGCGCTGAAGCTAAGAGCCACTAAGCTTCGTAGTGAGGCTCCATAGCCACATAAGCCACAAGTTTTGTTTTGTATATGTCCCCTGGGCTTTGAAATGCACTTAAATGAAATCTTCAAGCGATTTTTTTCTTTAAATAAATCGTACTACTAATTCCTAATTTAATTTACTATTTATGTAGCCTTTAAGACTTAAAGGTTGTCGCTGAGCGGGGCCTGACAGTTTTGAACGCGTGGCGCTTTCAGGACAACCGAGAAATAGGTCAGTAATGGGAGGTACAATCGCAGGAGGGCAACTGACCTAGTATTCAGTATCGGTGACACTTGTCTATTGTGGAATTTCAGTTATCCTTCAAACATGTTCTTCGATAATTGCTCAATTCGACTTCACGCGTCAAGTGAGAGAAATGTCCCTACCTCGGCCATCACCGTTATTTCAGCAAGTCGGACATCCTTTTTTTTTTACTTTTTCAAATTACAAACTTCAGTTTTACAATTTTTATACATTACAAGCTCACTTGAAAGATGGTTTCCCATTGGTCCTGGTACTGAGATAGTGACATTCCGAACCTGGCTAAAGTATGCCGAACGTGGACAGGGTTGGGACAGAATCGACACCTTTGACCAACTTCAGGAAAACCACTTCACAGTAGGATAGGAACCGGAAGGAAGATTTTTTTTCCTAAGCTAGGCAGGACATGAACAAATAACACTGAATCGCTAAAATTCAAAAACACGCAGTGATTATTATTATTATTATTATTATTTGTTTGAATCCTTCAAAACTGAAGAGTAATGTATAATATGTTAATCAAACTCACACACATTTACACACAAAACAGCTGAAATCAGGGCGCTTTTTTGTCAAAAAAGGTAAAAGGTTATGATGAAGAAGAATGTTAGCCTTTTTATGGAAGTTTTGGATTTCACTATTCAAAGTTTCCAAATGATTCTTCACTTTAAAATTGGAAGTTAGGAAAGAGTTACCCGCAGAAATAGGGAAACCAAGAAGGAATTTAGAGAATTGATAATAAGTAACTTTTGACGCAGAAAGTTCAGAAGGACAGAAAGAAGAAATGAAGGCAGACGGAAAAAGAATTTGAGGTGCAACAGCCGTATAAATAGAATCAAGAACATCTCTGCGATACATCCCCCGTAAACGAATAACATCACCGAATGCTCTTCTTGTTTGATCTCACACGTCTTGAATATGTGTGAGATCCTCTTCTTAAAAAGAAAGACCTTCTTTCTCTCCAAAAAAGTTATTGTCGCTACTGTAAATTCCTTCTTTACCTCCCCCCCCCCCCCCCTGGCATCGGAATAGAGTAATTATTCGTAAGTACGGTGTTCCAGATATTTCGGAGAAATTACTAATGCTACACAGGAAGCTGTCAGGTTCAGCATACTCTCGGTTTTCACCACACCACCCTCTTACCCCTCTGTTTATGTGCTAGTGTTTTTGTATGTATGGTTATTTTAGTATTTTCTTCCTTTCTTTTTCTTTATTGTACTCCACTTGTTTTTCCTCTGGAATTTCTGGGTAAGAAATAAATTATTAATAAGGATAAGCTTCCAAATGTGCCCTGCAGAAATACTGATCCAGAAAAGTGCCGAAGGTCGGCCCTTCTCCCCTACCTCAGTGAGTTTAAATATGAAATAAAACCGTAAATAATATAATTTTTCTGTTCGGTCCATTGTGTATTTAATTGGTTTGAAGATATCATCATGATTACGTTACTATGTTTTTCCGGATATAGAAGGATTTAAAGGACACCTGAACGAAGAGTACCAATTACCATCCCTATCTGTATGGCTTCCGTTAACATTGCCTGCCAAAAAACCCAACCCAAATACGAAATAGTGTTTCCAAGCTATGATTTTTGCTCGATTTTGCATCTGTCCTTATTTCAGTACCGACCAATTTTAGAAACGAACAAATGTATCTAATCCACCCTTCTTCTGGAATATTTTTTAACGAGTTAAGCCCAAACGTATATCTAGAAGAATTCCAATACGATTCGGCCAGCGCTGTACCAGATTTGAATGAATTGCGCTTTTTGTCTTGGAGTCTGCGTGTGCAAACCTCCAGAAACAAACATCCCTATTTTGAAAACGTCACGCTCAGGAGAAGAATGCTCTCCGTGGCCATGTCTGTAAACGCATTCTCCATGGTGTGTTCAAGTATGGTTTCATTGTTCAGGTGTCCTTTAAGGAGTCATTCTAACATTACGATCTCTCTTGCGGTGGATATTATGGGGATCGAGTAAAAAGAGGGATGGCACGGCATGGCGCAGGAGGTAAGAGTAATAAAAACAGATTAGCAATTAGTAGAAGTAGACAGGTAAGTGAGAGTTCGTAGCTTCAGAGCCTAAAAGAAGGCACGTTAGAACATTGTTCCTGCCCCCCACTCTGAAGCCTGAAAAGATCCTTTTAGTTTTTGTTCTCTTTTTAGTTCTCGTGCCGTGCCGTGCCTCTTTTTAGTCGATCCCGATAATATGCCTTTTCTCTTTTCTAGGAGCATCAGCGGACTCACAATTTCACCGCAAAAGTGTTCTGTCCCCACTGTGGCCCCTCCAAAGTCTTCCCATACCAGTCTCGACTTGATCGACACATAGTTCAAGTTCACTCGCAGAGAAGGTCTTTCAAGTGTCAATTCTGTCCGTATGCGTGAGTACCTGAATTTTATCTTTCTAACTGTGTTTTTCAACTGGAATTCTGTCTTTCCAACCGGAAAGTATCTTAGGCCTATACCCGGAGTTGCCTCTTTCGGACCGGAATTATACCTTACAACGGGAATGTCTTTCCAACCGCAGTAATAGCTTATCTTTGTATATATATTTTCGTCTTTCCGATTCGAGGTCAATGCTTGCAACCGGAATTTTGTCTTGCCAATCGGAGGGGATCGACTAGAAACGGGGGTGGAACGGAACGACACGGGGCAGGAGGAACGCGTACTAAAAACGAGAACGCGCACTAAAAACGGGAACGCGTACTAAAAACGGGAACAACGTACTAAAATCTGGAACACTGCACCAGGAGGAACACTACTGAAAGGGGGAACTCTGTACCGTCCTTCCTTCTTGTAGTAGTTTGCTTGGGTACGAGTTCCCGATCATTCCCGTGCACATTCGCGCGAGGGGCAGGGATCCTGTTCTTTCATTTTGGTTCACGATCCCTGTTCTAGTACTAGGGAAAGTTTGAAGCCTTCAAGTTCCAGTTCTGATGGAACTTTTAACTTAGCTGTAGTTTAAGAAAGAGCCAGCAAAATGTTTCTAATCATTCAAAGGCTCAGAATAGTTGTCAAACGTGTGGAGGTCGTAAATGGGACATTTGGGAATAACATTTCATTGACACCAAGTAACAATTAATTGAAATCGATTAGCATTTTATTGACGCAAACTAACATTTCATTGCGAAAACGTCTCTTCATTACTGTCCAAATCGCTTTGCAATGTTTTCTTATTTTTCGTTGTACAGGAAATTCATCTCGGACGTCAATGAACGCTAATTTTGTCGAGTGGTTCAATAGTGGACATTCGAATCGATACACGCGCGCATTATACGGCAATATCTTATCAGAATTCCTCTTTCTTCCACCACCATCATCAGATTTAAACAAACTATAGTTGCGCTTTAGTTTAGCTTCCAGCTAGTTCCAGCTCCGGCCTATAGCACACAGAATTTAGAAATGTCTGAAGTCCAATGGATCATGGATTTTTCAGGAAGAAGCTTCTGTTATCAGGTTAGACAACCATTCACTTGTTAAGTTTTCTGGATAGACTCCACCCTAAGGCAGCACTGAGCTTTGTAGCAGCAGTCTAGTACAGGGATGAGGGAAGACATGGAACAGGTCAGTCAACAAACTTGGGGCTACAGACATTATTATTATTATTATTATTTATTCGAATCCTTCAAAAATGATGAGTAATGTATAAAAAGGAACAACAACATGTCAGTCAAACTCACACACACTTACATACTAATAAACAGCTGACCGTTAAAGACAAATTAGCCTACTAAATATACAATGAAGTACATGGAAGACGAAGCTCAAAATAAACAAACTAATCAGGGGACTTTTTTGTGAAAAACGGAAAAAGGTTGTGATGAAGAAGAATGTTGTCAGCCTTTTTATGAAAGTTCTGGATTTTACCATTTATAGTTTCCAAAGGATTCTTCAAAATTCGAAGTTAGGAAAGAGTTACTCGCAGAAATCGGGAAGCCAAGAAGGAATTTAGAGAATTTATAATAAGTAACTTTTAGCGCAGAAAGTTCAGAAGGACGGAAAGAAGAAAAGAAAGCAGAAGGAAAAAGAATGTGAGGAAGTGCAACAGCCGTATAAATAGAACCAAGAACATCTCTGCGATACATCCCTCGTAAACGGATAACAGCACCGAATGCTCTTCTTATTTTATCTTGCACATGTTGAATAAGTATAAGTTTCCTATCCCTGGTATTAGATGAGTAAGGAATTCCAAGATACATAACTTTCTCAACAGGGCTGAAAACAATCCCCCCACCGCAATCCAGAGGGGAATTCAGTGTCGGTAAACTACTAATCACAAAAAAATTGCACTTTTCAGAACTAATTATTAGACCCTTCTGCCCCAATTTAGACACTAGAGTGTTAAATTATTTTCAATTAATTTTTCCTTTGACCGACTTAAAATAATAAGATCATCAGCATATGCTAAAAACGTTACATCACGTGAAAAATGTATTAAAGAAGTCTTAAGCGACCGAAGACAATCTGCCAAACATGCATTAAAAATACATGGTGATAAAATTCCACCTTGTCTCACGCCTTTTCCCGCTGAAATTAAATTAGACAGAATTGGATTATAGGCTAGACCATAGAACCGTGCAAAATTTCTCTGATCAGGCAGTAGCCTATTTGCCATGTAATTGGATGGTCGGATCTGGGAAGTGACAATTTCTAAGCCAATCTTGTCAAGTCTCTAATGTTCAAGTCAAGTTTATCGTCCTAGCACATCTTGAAGTAGCCTACCTTGAACTGCGATCACCGGAATTCAAGACCCCCCTCCAACTCCCCAAGAGAGGCCGAATCCGGTCCAGTTCTATCACTGATGTATCTAGCCCTAACGCTTGTTCTTCCCACCAATGTATTCCAAGTGTGTCACAAAATGTCCGCTCCTCCACCGATTCCCCGACGTTGATCGGATACTCTCCGCACTTGAAACGGGAAATCTGGGACACAAGGTCTTTCCAAATATCAAGTTTCATGAAGATCCGATTCCCCGTTCAAAAGTTATAAGTACGTCAATATTCCGGATACCCCCCCCCCCATCCACTGTCCCCACGGTAGTCGGATCGAGTGACTATTTACAAGTTAGTTTGGTCGGGACCCTACTATGCCTGCCGAGTTTCGTCGTCCTAGCACATTTGTAAGTATCTTAAGTCAGGATAACCGGAATTCAGAAACCCTCCCTCCAACTCCCCCCACAGTGCTCGGATCCGGTCCGGTGTACGTATCTAGGGCTTGTGCTTGTTCTTCCCATTGCACGAGTTTAATCCCGATTCGTCCACTCTGAACACGTCAAACGATTTGCGGTTCCCCTCTGCAGCTCCCCACCCAAAGTCACCGGATCCATTCCGGACTTGAAGTGTGATATCTGAGACACGAGGTCTTTCCAAATATCAAGTTTCATCAAGATCCGATTCCCCGTTCAAAAGCTATAAATACGTCAATATTCCGGATTCGCCCTCCCTCCACTCCCCCACGGTGGTGGGATCGGGGAAGTGACTGTTTCCAAGTTCGTTTGGTCGGGTCCCTAATATTCATTGCGAAACCACTCTCAGTGCTGATAAACTTGTGCTTTCTTATTGGGGTCTTTCCAGCTGTTTGGAAGAAAGCTCATGTTCGAGTAATTCCGAAGTTTACTAACCCCAAGAGCTGTGACGAACTTAGACCTATTTCGCTAACACCATGCCTGGCAAAAGTGGCCGAGACCTTTATCATGAGGGTCTTACTGGATCAAATCAAGGAATCTATCGACCAAAGACAATACGGCGGACTGAGAGACTGTAATACCTCAGTGTACCTAGTGCGGATGTACGATAGTATCCTCAAGTGGGTCGAAAAGGGTCACAGTTTTGTGGACCTTGGTGCCATAGACTTCCGAAAGGCCTTTGATTTAATCAATCACATTGTAGCTGCCCTTAATCTCAAGCTAATGGGGGCTAAGAAAAAGACTCTTACGCTCGTGTTGG
This sequence comes from Branchinecta lynchi, assembly GCA_023053575.1. Classification (NCBI taxonomy): domain Eukaryota; kingdom Metazoa; phylum Arthropoda; class Branchiopoda; order Anostraca; family Branchinectidae; genus Branchinecta; species Branchinecta lynchi. Next base: position 6,648,564 of record JAKZAP010000020.1, on the reverse strand, counting down.
ACTTTCTCAGTCAGAGGATGCAGCGTGTTTTTGCTCTCTATGAAGGTGATAGTAATTCCGAATGGTCCTCATCCACCTGTGGAGCCCCACAAGGCACTAAGCTCGCAGCTATTGTATTCTTGTCTGTAATCAACTTCCTCATAGCTGACTATGACGACCGCTACAAGTTCGTGGACGACCTGTCATTCATCCTGAAATATTTAGTACAAAACGGAGTTGTGACGCCACAATTCAGTTCAAATTTTTTCAGTGTTTTCACAAAAGAGTGCGCGGAGCTAGATCTTGAGATTAATCGGAACAAGTCGAAGATAGTACGCTTTAACCCGCTAAAAAGTGATGTCATGGAGCCAAATGTTCCATTTCCACTAACAAACAGTATCAAGATCCTTGGAGTCACTTTCTCCAATGACTTCAGCTTTGCCGCACATATTGAAAACGTGGTTAAAAGTGCAAACGCTAGTCTACAGACTTTAAACGGTATGCGTAGGTTCAGTGCGAACACAGAGAGTATTAAGTCTGCATACTTAACGTACGTCCGCCCCATTCTGGAGTATGCTTGCCCTGTATGGGCGCCGTCAGCACTTAGAACAGTGTATCTTTGTCAGGAGCTTGAATCGGTTCAGAAGCGAGCTGTATCGATTATTTTGGGCCGCCGTGACATCCCCTACGAAAAGGCTCTGGAAGTGCTAGGACTGCCGTTACTCCAAAACCGGTACGAAACTCTGATAACGGGTTTTGGAAAGTTCTTGCTTTCTAAAACTCAGCACCGGGACATTCTACCTGATCAACCTCCACCATCAAGAACGAGAAAGCAAAATAAGTTAGTTCCAGTTAATGCAAGAACAAACCGATATGGTAATTCTTTCGTCCCGGCTTTCGTCGATATGTACAATAAGAGTTAATGTTTCTTGTTTGTTTTATATTTACAAGTGTAGTTTGATTTTGAATCTGTTGTAAAGAAACGCAAATCAGCGATGCTGCCAAGTTTTTCTATTAAACCTGTCTACTACTACTACTACTACTACTACATATGCCTGCCAAGTTTCATCGTCCTAGCATATGTGTAAGCATCTTAAGTCGGGATCACCAGATTCCGGAACCCTCCCTCAAACTCCATTTGTCACATCTTGTGTTTAGAATGGGTAAATAAAATCATTCATTCATTCATTCAAACTCCCCCCACAGTGCTCGGATCTGATCAGGTCTTGTCAACTATGTATCTGGAGCTTGTGCTTGTTCTTCCCACCAAGTTTCAGCCCGATCCATCCACCCGGAATATGACAGAGGATTTCCGGTTCCCCCCTCCAACTCCCCCCAAATTCACCGAATCCATTCCGGACTTGAAGTGTGACATCTGAGACAAGAGGTCTTTCCAAATCAAGTTTCATTAAGATTCGGTTCCCCGTTCAAAAGTTAAAAATACGTCAATATTCCGGATTCCCCCTCCCTCCACTCCCCCATTGTGGTTGAATCGGGGAAGTGACTATTTCCAAGCTAGTCTGGTAGGGTCCTAATATGCCTGCCAAGTTTCATCGTCCTAGCACATCTGGAAGTACCCTAACTCGAGATGAGTTGCATGACAGACCGACCGACGGAACGAAATGTGATCAGGATTGCTACCTTTTTTAGGTACAAGGTGGGCTACTTATTGTGATCCCACGGATGTCTTCCCCAGACTTCCTCTGCAAAAACTTATAATATTCAGTGTATACCCAACATTTAAAGGATCATAACAGACAATATCCCAAGTGTTATGCAGTGAAGTGTTTTTGGGATCCCAAAACGTAAGTGGAGGGATACGTATGACATCGCAAAAGTTGTCCGTCTGTCCGTCCGTCTGTAAGCACAATAACTCTCGAAGGGGATGAGATATTTTGATGAAACTTGGTGTGAGGGTTCGTTGGATCGTCGGACCAGTCGAGTTCGTAGATGGGCTTTGTAGCCCTACATTTAGAGGTGGGGGAGGGGTTCAGATTAAGGGGCAAACAAAGTATTTTGAAACAGCTAATGTTAGTCGATCATGGAGTAAAAAGGCATGCTGAACACGACGGTGAAAACCATTTTGTCATCGGACGAGTAGTTCGCCCGGAATCCGGCCCAAACCGGAAAGTTTGTTAAAAGTTATAGTTTTATTTGAAGTTGATTAGATGTTCGATTTAGTTGTAGAAAGACGTGCTGAAGACGATGGTGAAAATCATTTTCTCGACGGACAAGTCGTTCGCCCGGAATCCAGCCGAAACCGGAAAGTTGGTTAAAAGTAAAAGTTTAATTTGAAGTTGATTAGATGTTCGATTTAGGGCAAGAAGATATGCTGAACCCTTTTGTGAAAACAATTTTCTACCCGGACATGTAGTTCGCCCGGAATCCGGCGAAAAGTTTAATTTGAAGTTGATTAAATGTTTGATTTATGTGTAAAAAGACATGTCGAACACGATGGTGAAAATCATTTTCTCGCCGGACAGCTAGTTCGCTCGAAATCCGGCCAAAACCGGAAAATTTGTTAAAAGCAAAAGTTCGATTAGATGACAGATTAAGTGGTAAGAAGAGAGGCTGAGTCGGTATATGACAATGGTTTTATACCCGGACATATAATTATTCCGGAATCCGGTTGTAACCGGTTTTTTTTATGGCACTTGAGCTTACTCAAGTGCCATATAGCGATTGTAATTTCTGTCCGTCAGTCGGTCTGTCGGTCCCGGTTTTGCTAGTTCGGGCACTTCCAGATAAGCTAGGACGATGAAACTTGGCAGGCATATCAGGAACTGGACCAGATTAAATTAGAAATTGTCGCTTCCTCGATCCGACCATCTGGAGGGGAGTGGAGGGAGGGGGGATCCGGAAAAAATAGGAAAAATGAGATATTTTTAGCTTACGAACAGGTGATCGGATCTTAATGAAACTTGATATATGGAAGGAGTTCGTCTCTCAGACCCTCCATTTTAAATCCAGACTGGATCCGGTGACACTGGGGGGAGTTGGAGTGGGAAACCGTAAATCTTGGAAAACACTTAGAGTGGAGGGATCCGGATGAAACTTGGTGGAAAGTACAAGCAAAAGTCCTAGATACGTGACTGATATAACCGGAACGGATCCGCTCACTTTGGTGAGTTGGGGGGGGGGGGGGGGAGAAGTCCGAATTTGTAGTGATCCCACGAGTTCCGTGCTTCCTGATGTGCTGGGACGATGGAAATTTACAGGTATGTCTGGGACCAGAACAAATTAAATAGGAAATCGTCAATTCCCCGATTCGACCATCTGGGAGGGAGTGGAGGGAGGGTGAAGCCAAAATTTGAGGTATTTTTAGCTTGCGAACGGGTGATCGGATCTTGATGAAAATTGATATTTAGGATGACCTCGTGTCTCAGACATCTCACTTTAAATCCGGGCCGGATCCGATGACACTGGGGGGAGTTGGAGGAGGGAACCGGAAATTTTGAGAAACGCTTAAAGTGGAGGGATCGGGATGAAACTTGGTGGGAAAAACAAGCACAGGTCCTAGACACGTCATTGACATAACCGGACCGGATCAGGGCACTGTGGGGGAGTTGGGGTGGGGGTCCGGATTTCTAGCGATCCTGCGAGTTCGGCATACTTCCTGATGTCCTAGGGCGATGAAACTTGGCTGGTATGTCAGGGATCCGAACAGATTGACTTGAGAACAGCCGTTTCCCCGACCCGACCATCGTGGGGGGAGTGGATGGGTGGGGAGTCCGGAATCTAGTGGCGTGCATAACTTTTGAACGGGTGATCGGATTTGAATGAAACTTGTCTGGTGAGCTATCGCCTCGGACGTTCAGTGTCACGTCCGGGTCGGGTCCGATACCTGTGGGGATGGGGGGGGGGGTGGAAAACTCAAGAAACTCTAAAAGCAGAGGGATCGGGACGAAACTTAATGGATGGAACAAGCATTAGGCCTAGATGAAATTGAAGGAGCCAGATGGTTTCGGGGCTCTGTGGGGGGAGTTGGAGGGGGTTTCCTGGAATTCCGGTAGTCGTGAGTTAGAATAGTTCCAGATGTAAAACGACAACGAAACTTTGCAGGCATATTAGCGACCCGAATTATCTTGACTTAAGAACCTGACACAACATACCCCCGGAAACTTCCGTTCCTAGATCCGAGCATTTTTTGGGGACCAAGAGAAGAGAAATATGGAAATTGACTTCTATAAATTGCGAACGAGTGGTCTGATTTGAGTGAAACTTCATGGGTGATACGAATCGATGATCTACTTTCTTGTACAGCCTACTCGTACAAGTGCCATATGAGCTCGTAGCTCTTGTTTTTTAAGTCAAACTTTTATTCAAAGTTGATTAGATGTTCTTTATACGGATAAGGAGATACGCTGGTTTTGTTTCTGTATTTTTTTTTGCTGGACTAGAAGTCTCGGTCAGTATCTTCAAAATCGATATGGCATATAGAGGTATATCTGAACTTGGTTTTCTCTGATGATTAGCCTGTCCAAGACTGGATCTGGCGAAGACAAGACTCGATTGTCTGAATCAAATATTAGATTTTTGGGATCCCATCGACACCTTTGGTCTTGTTAATGCACTTGCCTTCCGGTCAAGTGCCATATACCGGTAACTTTTCCGTCTGTCTATCGGTCGGTCAGTCCGGTATTTGCGAGTTAGGGTACTTTCAGATGTGCTAGGACGATGAACTTGGTAGGCTTATTAGGGGCCCAATCAAACTAACTTGGAAATAGTCACATGCCTGATCCGGCCATCGTAAGGGGAGGGAAGTGAGCCGGAATTTGGAATTTAGTGGTATATGCAACTTTCGAACGGATGATCAGATCTGTAAGAAATTCGATATTTAGAAAGATCTCCTGTCCCCAATGGTCGTTCCAAGTCTGGACCGGATCCGATGAACTTGGGTGGAGTCGGAGGAGAGAACCGGAAATCAATTGACACACAGAGTGGAGCGATAGGGATGAAACTTAAGGGGGGAACAAGCACGAGACCTAAGTATGTCATTAACAAGACTGCACCGGATTTGGACACTGTGGGGGAACTTGGAGGGGGATTCCGGAGTTCCGGTGAAATGAAGTTACGGTACTTTCAGGTGGGCTAGGACGGTGAAACTTGTCAGACGTTCCATGGACCAAACCAGATTAACTTGAAAATAGTCAATTCTGCCATCCGACCATCGTAGGGGGAGTCGAGGGAGGGGAAATCCTGAATCTTGAAGAATACAGAACTTTTTTTTTTAATGAAACTTGATGTTTGGAAATACCTAATATCTCAGATATCCCACATCAAGTCAAGACGGGATCCATTGAATCATGACCGGATCCTGGGAATCATGACATGCTCAGATTGGAGCGATCGCCCGTACGGAAAATCTACAACTCTAATCTAGGTCAAAACGGCCTCGTACATTTGAAACACAAACTAGGCCGTTTCGCTCTCGTTTTTAACCTCAAGTTTGGGTCAAAATGGCCTCGTACATTTGAAACACAAACTAGGCCGTTTCGCTCTCGTTTTTAACCTCAAATTTGGGTTAAAACGGCCTCGTACGTTTGAAACACAAACTAGGCCGTTTCGCTCTCGTTTTTAACCTCTAATTTGGGTCAAAACGACCTCGTACATTTGAAACACAAACTACCTCGTTTTCTCTCTCGCCTAATGTGGTAGCGAAACCACCTCGTACATTTGTTACAAAAGCGACGCTGTTTTCTCAGTGAGCATAACGAGGTCAAAACCAAATAATGTTGGTCACAATCAGCCTCGTATAAAAACAAAAATTCGTATCCATTGATCCATTCAAGGGGTTGACAACTTCAGTAGTAAGGTATACACTGAAACCAAAAATAGGCGATGCCGATACCAGCTGTGAGACATGTCGGTGACTTGTATGCAACAGTCAACTATTACTCATAATCATCTTCGGCATTGAGGGGTTTGCAGCTTTTGCTAGTTGGTGTACCTGTTATTTGTTTCCGGTGTATTCGATGGTAAGAACAATTTGGTTCCCAATTGTAAGACATACAAGGGACTATGCTACAATCATCTTCAGGGATGAGGGGTTTCCAACTTTTGCTAGCTGGTGTACCCATTATTGTTATCCGTTGAACTTGATGTCTATCACGTGAGTGGGACTTAAACCGACAGCGAAGAAACAAAACCAAAGTGTTCGGCGAAGCCGGACAAAGGTTGCCCAACACTTCAGGTTGCCCAGGCAACGTAGGTCTAGTTTGGTTTGTAAAGCAAAGCTACTCTTGCCTGGAACAGGTCTTACATATGCACAGCAAACTTTTCTAGGGGTGCTACGCTGACACTGACGTTGAAAGAAAAGAACAATTTTTCGATACGGTAACGCCGTATCGCGTGCGAGTGTATCGATACGAGTGTCCACTATTGAACCACCCAACAAAATTAGTGTTTCATTGACGTCCGAAACGAATTAATTATTATTAATCTTAATCTATTAATCTTAAAGCACAACCTATTCATCTTAAAGCAGAACTCTTACTAGAAATGATCTTTTCATGATGAAATGGCATAGGAATATCTTTTTCGAAATACCATTACTTTCCACGTGAGATAAACGATTTTCTGTTAGCGCTTGTCAACTCTATCTAGCCTTCCCGCTATCCGACGTGGCGGCTGGACGCAAAATATTTGAAAACTGAACGCGCAATGGTTAAGATGTGAAAAACACAAGCAAAACAGAAGATCTCCAAAAACAGATTATAGACCTGATGGCCTACCATGTCCTCCAAAAGGAAAAATAACACTTTGAAGGTTTTCATGTCCGTATGTGTTAAAGAGTTGCCGGCGGACCTTCAAGCTTTCGGCGAAGTTAATGTTGCGGGAGTGACAAAAGTCGGCTAAGCCAAAAAACCGACTGTCGGGGTTACAAAAAGAAACAATGGCGAAGGGCGGGTATTTCATATGCAATTCCATAAGTGATCTACGGATGATATAAAACGCATAATAAGCAAGAGGGGTTCTTTAAGCCAAAGTACAAATAATTCAGGATATACAAGGTTCGCTCGTTGGCTATAACAACATAAGTATATCCGGCGGTCTGTTTCTCCGCGTTTCGCCATTTCCGGACACAGTTTTCCCTTTTTAGGATCCTGAACAAAAACTGCACGTTGCCTATGACATCATAATCCTGTCTGTCTATCTGTCTGTCTGTAATCACAATAAATTCTATATTTTTGTGAAAGTTCTTATATGGAGGTCGAGATCGTAGATGGGGTTTTGTTTTTGTAGATACCATGGCAGGGGATATCACGGTCTGAAGTCGTTTTGCTGTTACTGAGTTTCTGGTCAGTTACCATGGTATCTGATATTCAGATACCGTGGTTCCGACCGTAGCAACTGACCGTGGTATCTGAAAACCCACAAATTGGTGGGAAAGAAGTTTAGCATTTGTGATCTGAGTAATTTTTCGCGAATTTGCAAAGCAACCGTACAATCAGATACCATGGTAACTGCAAACACGACACAAATGCGTAATGCAGTTACCGAGGTATTAGATACCATAGTGTCAGCAAAAAATAAACTTTTGTACCGAAACATTTAGGAGTGGTGACGAACTTACGAACGAATTAATTTCAGTAATTGATTAGAAGATTGACACAGAGGTGAAAGGACACGTTGCTTTCCTGGACGGGAGCAGTGTCGAAATAGTGGGTCCTTGGCGATCGTAATTATGGCTCTCCTTGAGATGGCAAATGTTACTGCGTGATTGTTACAGTTAAGATGACAGCCTAAACGTGACTCAAATTGTTATTAAAAAAGGCTTGTCATTAGTCAAGTATGCTCCGTTAATTTTGGATTTCGGTGTGACATCAAAAAGCACTTTGGAATAGAACAGTTCACTTTCGAAGTCAGCCAACCGTGTGAACCAAATGTCAATGCCACTTTCTGTACCGTAACAGAGAATACTATGCGAAAATGGAATAAATAGCTAAAGATACGTTTTGGTGTTTTAAAAGAAATGGGTTTGCTTTTGAAATAAAAAGTTTGTTATTGACAGTTTTGTCGATTAAGAAAGCAGGTGCCATTGTTTCGGCTGTTAAAGTTAAAAAGTACCAATAATAGGCGTGGAAAACTCGGAAGTTTTTTGTTTAATTGCTGAGCTGTACCGCCGAATTAGCTACGGTATAATTGTTTCAGCTGCTAATAAATACTGGGATAACTACAAGGTCTTGCTCACGCGCCGTTACGGATTAAAAGACGGATACAGACCGGAAGTGGTACTCAAGAGCTTTTTCGTTCAGCTAGTGAGCTTAACCGCTGATTAACTGCGCTGTAATTATTTGTATGTCAAGCTGTGGTTGCTTGTAAATGTGGTTGTTCGGACATGTAGTTGCGTGTCCAGAACAATCTCAAGACGTTAATTGCGTTTTTGCAGATACCATGGTATCTGATACCTTGGAACATTCCACTATTGCGAGCGCTGTAGCAGCTTTCGGTTTTCACCGTTTTGTGGAGCTCAAAACTCGTGAACCAGTGTAATTATCAAGTTCAAACTTGGTACGCTAGTGGGTATTGAGGTCTAGTTGTGCCTTTTGGGGGTCCCACCCCAATTCGGTTCAGGGGCGAATGGGCCCAAATTGCCCAGTGAATGAAGTTCATAACTTGACCAGAACTGGACATGGATGAAATTCCTTGGACGTGTAGATCCTAGGGCTGGGAAATTGCTTTTAAAGTTGCACCTCCCCCACCCACCCCGTTCATGGGCAACTGGGCCCAGATTGCCCAGGAGTAAAGTTCGTTACCCTTGCTAGGTATCAAGTTGAAACTTGGTAGGATTGTGCGCATTGGGGTCTCTTTTTACTTGTTCTGGGTCCCAAACCCCACCCCACTTGGTTCAGGGGCAATTGGTCCCAGATTGCCCATTTTCTTATGTTTTTGATTTGACAATAACAGGAGATAAGGCGATGAAATTCTTTTGTGCTTTTGGATCATAGGGACTTGGAAGAGTTGAACCACCCCCACCCTCCCCGTTCATGGGCAAGTGGGCCCAAAATTGTCCATGAAAAAAGTGTTTGACCCGTGACTGGAATCAAACTCTAAGCTGGTATACTTGAGGAAAAAAGGTGTAAATACACATTTCTATGGGTCCTGACCCCCCCCCCCCCCCCCCAGTTCATGGGCAGCTGGGCCCAGATTTCCCCGTGAGTTTAATTTGTCCATGACAGGTCTCAAGTCCAACTCTTCTAGATTTGAGGAGATATATCAATGGATGAGGATTTTGTGTAACATCAACAAATAAGACGACCTTTAATCTTTAATGATTTGAAACTCAACAAATAAAACACTTGTTCTTGACATGTGAGAAGTTTCATGCATGTCCGATTACCCGTTCCAAAGTTATGCATGTTACTAGTTTCAGGATTTACCATCCTTCCACTCCCCCCACGATGGCCGGATCGGGGAAGTAAATATTTCCAGGTTATTCTGGTCGGTTCCCTGACATGCCTGCCAAACTTCGTTGTCCTAGCTTATGTGCAAGCGTTTCACGAGATTCCCGCTAACCCCCTCCTTCCCAACCCCCCAGTTATCGGATCTGTGCCGGATTTGAAACTGAGCATCTGAAGCACTTCCCCCAACGATGGTCGGATCAGGGAAGTGATTATTTCCAAGTTATGTTGGTCGATTCCTTGATATACCTGCCAACTTTCATAGTCCTAGCTTATGTGGAAGCGTTTTACGAGATTTCCGGTGCCCCCTCTCTCCCCTCCCCCCAGTTATCGGATATAGTCCGGATTTGAAACTGAGCATCTGAAGCACTTGTTCTTGACTTTGTCAAGTTTCGTGCAAACCCGTTCTAAAGTTATGCATGTTACTAGTTTCCGGATTCCCCATCCCTCTACTCCGAAGCACGTGTTCTTGACGCAACTGAATCCTTAAACTGCAAATCTTGCTGCGTTCGGTTCCCAATACAAGGGCGAATGGCGCTTAACGCTAGCGTGTGGGCTCCCATGAAAGAGGTCGTCGGATCGATACCACATCTAGACATTTTCCATTTTGCTCCCCTTTTGCTACCCTTGTTCTTAGTTTCCAGACTCCCGAATCCGGGGAAAGTCGGATCGGGGAAGTGATTATTTGTAAGTTAACCTGGTCGGGTCCCTGATACGCCTGCCAAGTTTCATCGTCCTATCTTATGCAGAAGTGCCCAAACTAGCAAAACCGGGACAGACCGACAGAATGACAGACTGACAGAAATTACGATCGCTATATGGCACTTGAGTATGCTCAAGTGCCTTCAAAACCCAAACGCCATATACAGCATAAATAAACAACTCATAGGAAACTAAACAAATAACAAACTAAGAAACAGAACGTCTCAACTCGAGTGCTTTTTGCACAAAATTACCATAAGAAACAATCACTCTTGGTGACGTACAGCGTAAGATACCAAGAAGCTGTCCACCATTCCCAGAAAATAATGAACCCCTTAAGTGCGAAAGCACCTGGCACCTGAAAAGAAAATGATCCAGACCATCCCCATCAAGTCCCCAATTATTGATCCTAGTCGGCAGCTTGTGCCGTGGGAGACCATTGTGTTCGACACTGGGTTGAGATCGCAGGTTTGAGATTCTCTTTTTCAGCTCTTCTGTTCTGATGACATCTGTAAGCCCAGATGGTCCATTTCCAATAGATAATTTTTGTTTTGTAGCTAGCAATAAGGGGCTGGCTTATCTTCCGGGACAGGATTTCTTGATGGAAACTAAATTTACGTATACAACATCAGGTCAGAAAAGTTTAATGGATAATTGCATATACTACACGTGGGCCACCAAAAAAGATCTGACCTATCCTTGGGGGTAGGCGGCTTTTTTGCTGTATACGGTTATCTTTAACTCGTAGGGGGGGGGGGGGCTCATGGCACAAGTTAACCCTGGATTTGGATGTAGGACACCAGAAAACAAGAGGGGCATAGCTCATAGCTGCTATAGGGGATACATATTTTCTACAAATATCGGTGTCATGCAGTAGCTTTAATCCACAAGTGAAAATTGCATACCTTGTGAGTGGATATGATGGGGTGGTACAAATGTGCGGAAGGGGTGGTCAGTATGAAGGTGCTTTGGGTTCTAATATAGCGTACTGTGGGATGGTATAGAGATAAATATTTTCGGCAAATATACGTGTGCTTCATGAATTCTAATTCGCAAGAGGAAATCAGAAATAATAACGTATAGGTGGATATGATGTGTTGGTACACGACGTTCGGAGGGGTAGTATGGCTCGGGCGGGATCATCAGGTGATAACCACTCCTTAGCAAAAGGCCAGAGCCAGCCATACCATATCCGTTTTCGCAAGGATGTAGCTATTATTCTAACCTTATGCGATAAATGCTGAAGTCAGAAGCACAGACTAAAACAAAAAAGCCCCAGGTACCGTCTTTAGGGTAGACAGCACGCGTTTTCTCGCATTTACTCGATTTTCACCACCAAGGGCGTAACTTATGACGACTCCCCACTCCGAATGTTGTCGGTCAGTCGGTAAAAAAAATAACCGAGTCGGTACGAAGCGCCTCAATTTTTCGTGAAAACAGTCGATTTTTCGTATAAATAATCGATTTTTTCTTAAAAATAGTCGGATTGTTGGTTAAAACAGTCGTCTTGTTATGGCAAATAGTCGTTTTGCTGAAAAAACAGTCGTAAAAATGACCAGCCAGTCGTTAAATGCCTTGCCCCGCGCTCCAAACATTTTGAATAGTAATGCCCCTGTTCACCGCGTAAATTTGTTGACCCTTTCTCTCCCCTAAATAGAAAAAAATCGATTCTTTTGACAATTTAGGATGCTAAACTCAACCCCTCAACAACCACCCTCTCAAAAGCATCACTCTCTGAAGACGAAGAGTGCCACATTTTTGCACAGTCGATTTTGCCCTCCTGGACGGCAAGTTTCGGCGTCTTAGTATAGCAACAGTTCTGAACAAATTTCACGATCGGTCCAAAGTATCCCAACAGAAGAAATATAAGATTAAAAAAGAAACAGCACACGAAACTGGATGAATCTGATTTCATTGTGTCTAAAAACTTGAAAAACTTGGCTCCTGGCAGACTTAATTTCTCAATATATCTCTCCCACTCAACTTTTTAGAGGCGAAAAACAACACCAAGGTAGTGCGAAATTTAGAGATGTGGTTCAAAGGAGCATACCTCTAATGTAGATTAGATTATTCTTATTTAGTTTTTGTCATCATTTTATTTAATTTTTTGACTCTTCTAGTGTATTTTTAGGGCAAATAAACAATAACAGAATTGTCGATGGACCAAAGCGGGTTTTTCTGATGGAAAAACTTCTCGCAGACAAACATCGAAGGTAGCAAAACACGGCAAATGAGAAAATTGGCGGGATTTTGTTAGAGGGGTTGGAATGTACCGGGGTCGAAATCGGGTCAGAAATATATGGAGTGATTATGGAAGTAGGTTGCGTTAGTATTATAGGTAAGACAGGTCCTTTAAGGATTTAAAAAGATATGAACAAACCCCATTAAAACGTACAGCATTGCAAACAACCGATCAAGTTTAGCTTTAAATTCCGTTCGAAGATGATTTTGCAGGCAAAATTAACACAAATCTGGTGGATTCCAAGGGAATGTTTTTTTTGTAATGTATATATTAACGTTATTTGAGCCCATTGAGTGATTGAGTGTAGCAGCCGGTATATTTAGTGTCAATTTGGCGCCACGAGTTGGACCAGTAAAACTGTCTATCTTATTGTTCTTGAGGAAATCCGGTTTTAGGGTAAATAATGTTATTCTGATCCTTAACCTAATTCTAGGGCAAAAACCGAGTCAGACCTCAAACGACATATCGAACGACACGAGATGACAGTTTCATACCAATGCGACACGCCTGGTTGCATACTGTCTTTTCTAACAGCTGCCAGCCTTCGGACGCACATCCGGAAAGTAAGTACATAAGTCCGTCCAGAAATCCGGTCCGGTAAAATTATGATATTCTGATCTTGCCCTTGGTTCACACGGACCTTGTTTTTGGTACGAACAGTTGCTGAGCAGGGCTAAGATAGAACAATCTACTTACCCAACACTTATTTACATCACTTGAGGATAAAATGCGTTGCTTCGTTCTTCCGCTACCCGCGAATAATCGATTTTCATATAGTTGACTTTCCCTATCTGATTTGTGGTACCTCTATGCGGCTGTACCTGTTTTGTATACCTGACGAAAACGGTTTACGAAAAATAAGTGTTCACGCAGTGAGCTAACCTTCACCAAGCTGATCACCGTCCACCGAAAGCTTTGTATTGAGATTCAAATTTTCCGCGTCGTAGTAGAACTTTGCTTTGTGAGGAGAGCGTAGATATTCTGAATGAAAATTTGCCAGTTGGTCTTCTTATCCCTTACCATGCGTTATTATCCAAAGCTAAACACCATTATAAACAACTTCAGAATCTTTTTTCAAGCCGGATATTTTCGCCCAAACCAATACCTTTCATCAAAACTTTACGTGGAATGCAGCCCATATATGTCAACCGTTTATAAAAACAGAAAAATCAAGGTTCTCAGTTAGAAATACTGTTATAAAATCTTGGAATAAATATCAATCTGGTTTTGACCTGCAACTTTCTCCGAATGTTTTCTTTTGACTGTATATTGAGTGATCAGCACATAATTTGTAAGAAGGTTGATGGTTTATCGATTAAGTATTGACAGTTTCTTGGTCGTCATGGGAGGAGGTTACTTGCTGGATGTCCCCTTTCTTGGGACCGGATGGTGGCTGTTATACTTGTTGTAAACAGTTGTGTGTGACCATGTTTAATTTGTATCTGTTAATGTTATCTTCTGGCTATCGAGCCTGCTCTTTGCCATGAAGTGAAGTGAATTTATTTGTTTTCCGTGGGAAATTAAATGAGCCTGAAGCTGAACGTCGTACTGGAACAAAGGTGAAAGAAAAAAAAAATCTCTCTACACCATCCAAATATTTATTCAAACAATATTTACAACGGATACGTCAGCTATGATTCTTCATAGCTGACTTAAAAAAAACGGATACGTCAGCTATGATTCTTCATAGCTAATTCTTCATTTTAGAAGAATCATAGCTGACCTATCCGTTGTAAACATTGTTTGAATAAATGTTTGGTCAGCTTGGGCTCAAAGAATATTTACCATTCAAATATTGCACTGTGTTCAGTTAAATTATACAAACAGTTTAAACTGAAAAGATTTCGACTTTTCTCTTGACCGTGAAGGCACGAAGATGATGCAGCTTCATTACAGCTGGGAATTTATTCATTTAGTCATTTTATGAAGTTTTATACTTTCAGGAAAATGGAAAGAGTGATAAAAAAAGAAAATGAAAAACAAAAATTACACCGAGCTCTCGATAACGTTTCAATTAGTATGTGTGGTTACAGTCGGCGTAAATCGCAGTGATGGTGTCGTGTCTGAACCATCTCTCGATGGGTAAGATGAAACGTGCAGCCTTGAGAGTTAAAAAAAACGAAAAATCACCTTCTTTCCACTCCACCTAATATCTTTAAAACCATGCTGGAAATCCACAAACAAGTGGTCTAACCCTACACAGGAAACCTTGACGTAGGTTCCTTCCATAATTGAATTCTTTCCGCCTTAAGATTCCATTTTATTCGAAACCATGTTGGAACTCCACAAATCAGTGATCTAATCCTTGACAAAGTTTTCTTCCTTGCTTATCTTCTTTCCACCTTACTAGTTTCTGTGCTCAGTGATTTAATTAGACGCCAATCCGAATATCGCTGCTTTACGCTGAAACTGAAACAGCTAAACCCGGCCATGAATCGGCCGCGCGCCGATCGCTGACGTTGATACATCCATTCCGAATCTGAAAAGGGGGTCCTTTTTGATAATGGTGATGATAATCGGTGCATTCCCCGTCCATGGGACTCGCGAGAATACGGGGAGTGAGTTCCCGGGACAAATGAAAACGCGGTGACTCTTCAGGTGCAGTCCTCGTTCCTGCTTCAGGAGGAGGGCCAAACTGAAATGAATGTTGAGCTATTTGTTATTGGGTGCCTCATCCACCCAAGAAGAGAAACTACGAAGACTGCAATCTGCGACCGAAAACCATCGTAGGGAAATATCGATCTGGTTAAACTGAAATAATCGAATCCGTGCCATAAAAATTCAACGAAGAAACCAACGAAAATGGGGTTTGTGAAGGCCAATGAATATACTGAAAGAAAGTCGCAATTGCTATTACAGAAGTGGATATTTGTAGGATCACGGTGGCGCTGACACTCGGGATCGATACATTTGCCATCTTTGCCAGAAGCTGTTCACCTACGTTTCCACTTTGAGTCGTCATTTGGAAAACGTTCACAGGTTGGAGCCTGCACCCCCTAGTCTGCGATTCAAGTAAGTAGTCACCCAACCATTTGTCAACATGTTTGTATTTATTTAAAAGTTTAACTGAAAAGGCAGCAAATTTTGGCATTGAATGCGCCGAAATACTTTGGTCCATCTGAGGGATTTTGTATTTTTCACCGATGCTCTACTAGTAACGGGTGCGGTGCTTGCACGATAGCCGAAAATTCATCCAGACGCGGTGAATTGAAATAGCTCCAGTAAAATGTAGCTGACTTATCCGTTTTGCACCGTCAGATATGATTCGCAGTCAGCTTGGGCAGAAGGAAAATCGTATCACCGGAGTACGGAACTACAAATCCCACACACATGCCGCCGACATACCCATCTTAGCTGGAAAGAAGAAGAAGAGACAGGCGACTCTAAATCAAAATGCAGAAGAATCTCTACCCTTTAGACCAGTGGCTCCCAACCTTTTCCGTACCGCGTACCCCTAATCAGCCTTCGAAAAGATTGCGTACCCCCTTTGTCAGAACGTTAAAAATGACGATATTTATTATCATCAATGATAAGGCATACCTGAGTAGAAATATATACAAAATCAATCAGGCTATCACTAGAGGCTGCTTCGTAGCTAAAATTTGCCGAATCTCGGCTCGATGCCATTAACGGCAATATATTTTGCAATCAGCCTGTTTCTGTGTTTGGTTTTGATGTTCTCTGTGCTTTCATCAAGCTGCATCGCAAACTTTTTCGTTGGCACAGTTCGCAACCTGAATGACAATATCACTTGCAATGTCTCCGATTCTTCTTGAAACAATATTTTTTGACACAGGAACAGATTTTACGGCAGTAGGCTAGCTGTTTCGGGCTCGTAATCAGAGGTGTAACTCATAGGTTGGCAACGAGTCAGGACCTCTCGCCACAAGATAACTCGCAACAGCGACAACTGGGAATCGACTACTCGCCACACAGATATCTCTCCACACCGGTAGCCTGCCACACCGATAACTTGCCACAGTAATAGCTCGCCATACCGACAACTTGCCACCGTGACAAAATGACACATAGACAACTTGCCACAGACTCACCACATTTACAGCGCAAAGTTCGTTTCCTATTTAAAAAAAAGTTTCATGAAGCAAATTGTTTTGGGCGATGCCTCTGCACAAATCAATTGCGCTGTTACAGTATACTGATCATGTTATTTGTAGGTTTCTCTTACCTAAATATTATTTTTGTGGCGAGTTGTCCATGTGAAATGTTACTGTGGCGAGTGGCTCTTATGGCGAACTGACACTGCGGCAAGTTATCGGTGAGGCGAATTGTCGGTGTGGCTAGTCATCGGTGTGGCAACATGTCTGTGTGGCAACTTGTCGGTTCCCGGTTGTCACTGTTTCCAGGCCTATTTAAGTGAATAAGTGATGTGTAACTAGACTGTCTGATCTCAGCCCTGTTCGATTAAACTTTAACAAATCGCTTTAAATGAAGAAGTTAAAATAACTCGAAATAAAAGTAAGTAAGAATCACATGATCAGTAGAGATAGAAATAATGTAAATATAATGCAACCGAAATTAATGTAACACTATGGAAACGAGCAACGACTTGTCTATTTTGGTGTCATTTAGGGCGACTGGGGGAGAATTCGCAAATATCTTAAGAGCGTGTTCCACCCCACTTACCGTAGCTACTGCGCATGACGTCACGAATTCTGGCGTCTTAGCGTCAAGGCTGGAACGTATTGCCATGGGCTGATCCGGCCGATCACGTCATAGATATCCTTAGTTACTACGCTCCCGAGCGTGGCAAGCAAATAGTTACTACTAGTTACCATTTCGAGAAGGATGGAACGGTCAGCGTAGTAACTTTTCACGAGCTTGGAACGAAAATAGTAACTAATAGTTACTATTGCTAGAAGGGTAAAACAGGCTCTAAGTATGGGATCTGCAGGTTCTGGCGTCACCCGATAGCCTGTTTACCATCGTTCTTGAATGGCCCCATAGAGCTAGTGTATTAAACTTTCCAAATACGTGATAATGCACAAGCTCTGGGACAACTGGCAGACTTCATTCTTGTCAGGAATTCGCCTTATTCCAAGTTCAACGCTCCTCGCAGACTAGTTTCTATTAATCCCCTATTGTTTCATACTCAACACCTCTGATAGACAATAATAAATAGTTGGATCCGTTAGGTAGCGGGTGACTCTAATTTTCTGCTACTGAGACTTGTGCAAAACCTCCATAAATTGGGAACCAGATCACAGATTGTCAACTCATCAAGTTGTGGATTTTACTATGTTTCAATTTCAGTTCTAATCTCTTTTACCAAACACACATTTAAAAAAAATCTTAAAAAAAATCGCATTCACTCCTAATGAAGCCTCACTGGTCTGTGCAGAATGATTTTTTTTTTCCTTTCATTGACAGCCTTCCCTCGCCACATAATTTCCCACTACAGAACCCATTGCTTTTAATGGAAATATTAAAAATATTAAAATAACTCGAAGTAAAAGAAAAAAAAAATGTATTCACCGTCCGTTCGTGAGTTACCGTGGTCGCACGCAGGGATGTTTTAGAATTCATGGACTAATTTAGGATGTCATGGGAAATATTTGTGTTGCGAGAGCAACACTTTGGTTTTGTCCTCGTTTTTTTTGTTTTTTTTTTTTTTTCCTATGACTCCGATTTCATTTTATTCCTGGTAACTGGGAAGGGTCTAACCTGTGCGGTTTTTACGGAAAGTGTGGACCTTAGGCCGGATTGATGAATATGACATTACATTTTGGAAAGCTCCGTAGAACTCTTGCCTGGGGCCAATAAGGATGGTTTTTGCTTGTCATCGAGCCAGAGCCTACAGTTTGCGAAGTGAAGTGGAGTTGTATAGCCTATGTCGGAGAGGACCATCTCAAGTTGTGTAGCGAACCTTTTGTTTCATCAAACCATGTTTCTGCTTTCGAGTGGAAAGCTCCGTTCTAGCACGCTAGCAGGCAGGCACCAGTTTCAAATTGAAGATGGACTAAAATCTATAAGTGTTAAATATATGCGGCAGTTACCCGGCCCCACAGCCAACATATCTTCTTTGAGTGATAAATAGAAAAATCTACAGAGACAAAAAAGTGGCTTTTTCCCACGGGTCCGAAAGTGCTGCCATCTATTGTTTCTGTCCATGTCTGTGACGATTCCAGCTGAGTTTATAATTTATTTTTTTTGCACTTGGGTTTGCGGTAGAGTAACGGTATCAGATGTGCCCCTTAAACTTTAAAAGTTCTCTCATTGCTAAAGAAACTAGAGCTTATCCTTTGCTCCTTTCTAAGTCGTGACGTTAGAAAGTTGGCCTACGGCAAAAAAGTCAACTTTTGAACTAAGACAGGTAGAATTTTTTTTTCGACGGCAATCGATAGCCACTGATGAGCTGATCAAAGTATATGTCATCCATTTTTTGGTACAAAAATTCCTTCATGAGATACACCAGTTTGAAAATTTCAAAGGGGTTGACAACTTCAGTAGTAAGGTACATTGAAACCAAAAATAGGCGATAGCAGTTATGAGCCATGTAGGGGACTTTTAAGCAACAGTCGACTGTTAGCTCATAATCATCTTTCGTAATGAGGGCCTTGCAGCTTTTGCTAGTTGGTGTACCTGTTATTTGTTTCCGGTGTATTCGATGGTAAGAACAATTTGGTTCCATTTGTGTACACGATTTCAGCTGAGTTTATCATTCGTTTTTTTGCACTTGGGTTTGCGGTAGAGAAATGGTATCAGATGTATCTCTTAAACTTTAGAAGTTCTCTCATTGCTAAAGAAACTAGAGCTTATCCTTTGCTCCTTTCTAAGTGGTGACGTTAGAAAGTTGGCGTACGGCAAAAAAGTCAACTTTTGAACTAAGACAGGTAGAATTTTTTTTTTCGACGGCAATCGATAGCCGCTGATGAGCTGATCAAAGTATATGTCATCCATTTTTTGGTACACAAATTCCTTCATGAGATACACCAGTTTGAAAGTTTCAAGGGGTTGACAACTTCAGTAGTAAGGTACACACTGAAACCAAAAATAGGTGATACCAGTTGTGAGACATGTAGGGGACTTGTACGCGGCAGTCGAGTGTTAGCTCATAATCATCTTCGGCAATAAGGGGTTTGCAGCTTTCGCTAGTTGGCGTACCTGTCATTTGATGGTAAGAACAATTAGGTTCCCAATTGTAAGACATGCAAGGGACTTGTCAGTAATGTAATAATAGGCTGTTATGCTACAAAAATCTTCAGCGATGAGGGGTTTGCAACTTTTGCTAGCCGGTGTACCCATTATTTTTATCCGGTGAACTTGATGTCTATCACGGGAAAGGACTTGTCAGTAGAATCGGTGCACGAGGGGCTAGAAATTTGTGCAAATTGTTGCACATTGTATTCGATTTATATAAAACTGACGGTAAGAAAGTTTGTATCGATGGTCTCTCGCTGTATCCTAGGATTTACTGTTTTCGCAACGGGTACAAACGATAATGTAAAATAAGGTAGTTTCGTAATAATTAATAGTGTCATCTATGGTATTTTAATCCTGAAAAGTTACGGATAGCTTTATAATACCAACTAGATTATATAGGATATTGTTCCAAGTTTTCATCCGTCACGATGTCTACGATTGAAAAGGATAAAGTTCAACTGACTGCAAAGTCAATTTAGTCCCTTTTTCCGATATTCTTTTGTTGTGGTTAGGGCAATCGATGCCCTTGATGAGCTGATCAAAGTATATGTCATCCATTTTTTTTTAACAAAAATCCTTCATGAGATAAACCAGTTTGAAAGTTTCAAGGGGTTGACAACTTCAGGAGTAAGGTACACACTGAAACCAAAAATAGGCGATACCAGTTGTGAGACATGTAAGGGACTTGTAAGCAACAGTCGACTGTAAGCAACAGTCGACTGTTAGCTCATAATCATCTTCGGCAATGAGGAGTTTGCAGCTTTTGCTAGTTGGTATACCTGTTATTTGTATCAGGTGTATTAGATGGTAAGAACAATTTTGTTCCCAAAAAGCCAAAACGGCTTTTATGCTATAATCATCTTCAGCGATGAGGGGTTTGCAACTTTTAATAGCTGGTGTACCCATTATTTGTTCCGATGAATTTGATGTCAATCACGGGAGAGGGACTTGTAAGTAAGAATCGGTTCACGAGGGGCTAGAAATTTTTGAAAATTGGTGCACATTGTATTCGATATCCGTAAATATGACGGTAAGAAAGTTTGTATCGATGGTCTATCGCTATAACCGAGGATTAACTGTTTACACAATGGGTACAAACGATACGGTAATCTAAAACAATAAGGTAGTTTTGTAATAATTAATAGTGTCATCTATGGTATTTTAGTCCTGAAACGTTACGGATAGCTTTATAATACCAACTAGATTATATAAGATATTGTTCCAAGTTTTCATCCGTCACGATATCTACGATTGAAAAGGATAAAGTTCAACTGACCGCCAAGTCAATTTAGTCCCTTCTTCCGATATTGTTTTGTTGTTGGTTTTACAACGCTAAAGAACAGCTTTTGATCATGTGATTATTCTTTTTATAACATACCGTTTTAAAAGCTTCGATAAGTTGACAATTTCAGCATTTAACCGACAGCGAAGAAACAAAACCAAAGTGTTGCTCTCGCAACACTTTAGTCGGCGAAGCCGGACAAAGGTTGCCGCAACACTTCACGCTTCCCCGGCAACGTAGGTCTAGTTCACTTTCATTTGAGCTCCCCGAAAAAAGCTCGCACGGCTACGCTTGGCGTTTTTCCTGGGTGGTTCCCAAAATCACGATGATCTTTATGCCCACTGTCACAATGCCCACGACTCAAAATGCCCACAGTTGGGGTTTAAGGCCCCAAAATCGAAATCGTCCAAAATGTCAACGGGCCGAAATGCCGACAGTTTAATGTTCACAGGGGAAGCTAAAATCGTCCCCGTTCAGTGCCGACGACTCAAACTGTCGGCAAGGGAGGTCAAAATATCCTGGGACAATGGACAACGAGATTACAAGGGACAGGATTACCACGAAAGGTATTGAAAGGGATTATTGTATTGTTGATCAGATCAGAATTGTTTGCGTGAAAGTACCAAGAAATGCCATATAAAATTGTTCCAACACATAAGCGAATTAGGCGAATTTAATATTTGATCCATTCAATTGGGTCTTGTCTTCGCCAGATCCAGTCTTCGCCAGGCTAATCATCAGAGAAAAGTTCAGTTCAGACATACCTCTAAAAGCCATATCTATTTTGCCGATACTGACCGAAACTTCCTGCTTTACTTCTGCAAAATTTCCGGTTTCGGCCGAAAAAATAAAATTCAGAAAGTTTGGCGTATCTCCTGATCCCTTTAAAGAACATCTAATCAACTTCAAATAAAACTTTTGCTTTTAACAAATTTTCCGGTTTTGGCCAAATTCCGAGCGAACTAGTTGTCTGGGTAGAAAATACTTTTCACGTAAGTGTTCAGCATGTCTTCTTCCCCTACATCGAACATTTAATCAACTTTACTTTTAACCAACTTTCCGTTTTTTTATGGCACTTGCCCTTCGGCCAAGTGCCATATAGCGATCGCAATTTCTGTCCGTCCGTCGGTCTGTCGGTCTGTCCAGGTTTTGCTAGTTCGGGCACTTCCAGATAAGCTAGGACGATAAAACTTGGCAAGCGTATCAGGGACCCCAGATGATTAAGTTGGAAATAGTCACTTCCCCGATCCGAGCACCGTGGGGGGAGTGGAGGGAGGGGGAATCCGGAATCTTGAGGTATTTTTAACTTTTGAACGGGTGATCGGATCTCGATGAAACTTGATATTTGGAGCGACCTCATGCCTCAGACGACCCACTTAAAATCCGGACCGGATCCGGTGACTTTTGGGGGGAGCTGGAGGGGTCAACCGGAAATCTTGGGAAACGCTATGAGTGGAGGGATCGAGATGAAACTTGGTGGGAAGACACCTAGCAAACACTAGATACATCATTGACATAACCGAGCCGATTCGGGCACTGTGGGGGGGAGTGGAGGGAGGGGGAATCCGGAACCTTGAGGTATTTATAACTTTTGAACGGGTGATCGGATCTCGATGGAACTTGATATTTGGAAAGACCTCATGCCTCAGACGACGTACTTAAAATCCGGACCGGATCCGGTGACTTTTGGGGGGAGCTGGAGGGGGCAACCGGAAATCTTGGGAAACGCTATGAGTGGAGGGATCGAGATGAAACTTGGTGGGAAGACACCTAGCAAACACTAGATACATCATTGACATAACCGAGCCGATTCGGGTACTGTGGGGGGGGAGTGGAGGGAGGGGGAATCCGGAATCTTGAGGTATTTATACCTTTTGAATGGGTGATCGGATCTCGATGGAACTTGATATTGGGAAAGACCTCATGCCTCAGACGACCCACTTAAAATCCGGACCGGATCCGGTGACTTTTGGGGGGAGCTGGAGGAGGCAACCGGAAATCTTGGGAAACGCTATGAGTGGAGGGGTCGAGATGAAACTTGGTGGGAAGACACCTAGTAAACACTAGATACATCATTGACATGACCGAGCCGATTCGGGCACTGTCGGGGGAGTGGAGGAAGGGGAATCCGGAATCTTGAGGTATTTATAACTTTTTAACGGGTGACCGGATCTCGATGAAACTTGATATTTGGAACGACCTCATGCCTCAGACGACCCTCTTAAAATCCGGACCGGATCCGGTGACTTTTGGGGGAGCTGGAGGGGGCAACCGGAAATCTTGGGAAACGCTGTGAGTGGAGGGACCGAGATGAAACATGGTGTGAAGATACATCATTGACATAACCGAGCCAATTCGGGCACTGTGGGGGGGAGTGGAGGGAGGGGGAATCCGGAATCTTGAGGTATTTATAACTTTTGAACGGGTGATCGGATCTTGATGGAACTTGATATTTGGAAAGGCCTCATGCCTCAGACGACCCACTTAAAATCCGGACCGGATCCGGTGACTTTTGGGGGAGCTGGAGGGGTTAACCGGAAATCTTGGGAAACGCTATGAGTGGAGGGATCGAGATGAAACTTGGTGGGAAGACACCTAGCAAACAATAGATAAATCATTGACATGACCGAGCCGATTCGGGCACTGTTGGGGGAGTGGAGGGAGGGGGAATCCGGAATCTTGAGGTATTTATAACTTTTGAACGGGTGACCGGATCTCGATGAAATTTGATATTTGGAAAGGCCTCATGCCTCAGAGGACCCACTTAAAATCCGGACCGGATCCGGTGACTTTTGGGGAGAGCTGGAGGGGAGAACCGGAAATATTGGAAAACGTTATGAGTGGAGGGATCGAGATGAAACTTGGTGGGAAGACACCTAGCAAACACTAGATATATCATTGACATAACCGAGCCGTGCCTACTCGTAACAAGTGCCATATGAGCTCGTAGCTCTTGTTCCGGATTCCGGACGAACTACTTATCCGGCGAGAAAATGGCTTTCACCATTGTCTTCAGCATGTCTTCGTGCCCAGTAATCGACTATCACATCAGCTGTTTCACATCCACTCCTAAATGTGAACCCCTTACCCTTGACAAAAAGTATCCTCACACCAGGTTTCATCAAAATATCTCGTTCCTTTCGAGAATTATCGTGCTAACCGATGGACAGACGGACAACTTTTGCGATGTCATAGGAATCCCTCGACTTCTGTTTTGGGGTCCCAAAAATAACAGTTTTAAGATCGCTGTTTGTGATTCAGTTTGTTTTTATGGTACTTGAGCTTACTCAAGTGCCATATAGCGATTGTAATTTCTGTCCGTCAGTCGGTCTGTCGGTCCCGGTTTTGCTAGTTCGGGCACTTCCAGATAAGCTAGGACGATGAAACTTGGCAGGCATATCAGGAACTGGACCAGATTAAATTAGAAATTGTCGCTTCCTCGATCCGACTATCTGGAGGGGAGTGGAGGGAGGGGGAATCCGGAAAAAATAGGAAAAATGAGATATTTTTAGCTTACGAACGGGTGATCGGATCTTAATGAAACTTGATATATGGAAGGACTTCGTGTCTCAGACCCTCCATTTAAATCCAGACCGGATCCGGTGACACTGGGGGGAGTTGGAGGGGGAAACCGGAAATCTTGGAAAACACTTAGAGTGGAGGGATCCGGATGAAACTTGGTGGAAAGTACAAGCAAAAGTCCTAGATACGTGACTGATATAACCGGAACGGATCCGCTCACTTTGGGGGAGTTGGGGGGGGGGGAGAAGTCAGAATTTGTAGTGCTCCCGCGAGTTCCGTGCTTCCTGATGTGCTGGGACGATGGAAATTTACAGGTATGTCTGGGACCCGACCAAATTAAATAGGAAATCGACAATTCCCCGATTCGACCATCTGGGGGGGGGGAGTGGAGGGAGGGTGAAGCCAAAATTTAAGGTATTTTTATCTTGCGAACGGGTGATCGGATCTTGATGAAAATTGATATATAGGATGACATCGTGTCTCAGACATCTCACTTTAAATCTGGGCCGGATCCGATGACACTGGGGGGAGTTGGAGGAGGGAACCGGAAATTGTCAGAAACGCTTAAAGTGGAGGGATCGGGATGAAACTTGGTGGGAAAAACAAGCACAGGTCCTAGACACGTCATTGACATAACCGGACCAGATCAGGGCACTGTGGGGGAGTTGGGGTGGGGGTCCGGATTTCTAGCGATCCCGCGAGTTCGGCATACTTCCTGATGTCCTAGGGCGATGAAACTTGGCTGGTATGTCAGGGATCCGAACAGATTGACTTGAGAACAGCCGTTTCCCCGACCCCACCATCGTGGGGGTAGTGGGTAGATGGGGAGTCCGGAATCTAGTGGCGTGCATAACTTTTGAACGGGTGATCGGATTTGAATGAAACTTGTCTGGTGAGCTATCGCCTCGGACGTTCAGTGTCACGTCCAGGTCGGGTCCGATACCTGTGGGGATGGGGGGGGGGGGGGGTGGAAAACTCAAGAAACTCTAAAAGCAGAGGGATTGGGACGAAACTTAATGGATGGAACAAGCATTAGGCCTAGATGAAATTGACGGAGCCAGATGGTTTCGGGGCTCTCTGGGGGGAGTTGGAGGGGGTTTCCTGGAATTCCGGTAGTCGTGAGTTAGAATAGTTCCAGATGTAAAACGACAACGAAACTTTGCAGGCATATTAGCGACCCGAATTATCTTGACTTAAGAACCTGACACAACATACCCCCGGAAACTTCCGTTCCTAGATCCGAGCATTTTTTGGGGAGCAAGAGAAGAGAAATATGGAAATTGACTTCTATAAATTGCGAACGAGTGGTCTGATTCGAGTGAAACTTCATGGGTGATACGAATCGATGGCCTCGACATGTAAAACATGCGTTCGAACCATATGCGACCACGATTAGGGGAATTGGGGGCGGGGGGACTTTTGACATGCACAAAAACCAAACGGATGGACGAATGAGATGCAATTCGACAGTGTCGAGTTTATGCGGCCTAGATTTGTTATTTGGCGTCCGGGCCGGATTCGGCCAAGGTAGGGGGGGGGTACTGGAAACTTGCAGATAGGCTATGCTCCAATTTCAGTCAAGCTTGATGGACAGGAACAGGGAATTAAGAGATTGGGCCCGAACCGGCTCCGACAACGTTAGTGGGAGGGGGGGGGGGGTACCGGAACTTTCCAAAAATGCTCAGATTCGAGTGAAACTTGATATATGGTATAAACGAAGATGCTTTAGGTGGTCGATTTTTTTTATTCCCAACCAGATTCGGCCACGGTAGGTGGAGATAGAGTGAGTACCGGAAATCGTGTAGCACGTCTAGGGATCAAACAAATGGATTTATTGGGATGAAAGTTCGAATAGTCATGTGCATTTGCTACAGACAATCGAGACGATGCCGGAACTGCTCAGAAATGAGTGAAACTAAATATCCTATTTCTATTTCCGAACCGCATTTTTGGATGGCGGGTGTATTTTGTGACGTTCTCATCTACTTTCTTGCACAGCCTACTCGTACAAGTGCCCATATGAGCTCGTACCTCTTGTTCTATAATTTGATATTACATTATTTACATTGTAACTGAACTGTCCATACCAGTTCATCGTACGATTATCGCCATTCTGAGACTTGGTCTGCTCCTTTCGTTTCTCACTCATCCCTAGTTCCAGTTTACCACGGACTAAGACCTCAAACAATTCAGCCGTGCGCATTCTTAACCGTCAGCATTTTGAGTCGTAGACCTTTTGAGTCGTGGGCATTTCTAACCCTGGGCGTTTTGAGCCATG
This sequence comes from Branchinecta lynchi, assembly GCA_023053575.1. Classification (NCBI taxonomy): domain Eukaryota; kingdom Metazoa; phylum Arthropoda; class Branchiopoda; order Anostraca; family Branchinectidae; genus Branchinecta; species Branchinecta lynchi. Next base: position 6,621,994 of record JAKZAP010000020.1, on the reverse strand, counting down.
GGCCTTATGAGTCGTGAGCATTTATCGGGGGGCATTGTGATGGTAGGCATTATGAGTGATAGCCTGTTTACTGTTTTGCTAGACTGTCGTTTAGTTAAAAGTGTAACAGTTTGCGGTTAAGATGCGGACTTTAAGGACACCAAGAATTCACTTGAAGCAAAACCCTTGAGGCCAGGGTTTTATCCAGGAATTTATTTTCCGGGGTTGCCTCCGGGTCGGACAAAAAAGTAAAAAAAGAGGGAAAATCCTATAAAAATGACCCTCTACCCCCCCCCCCCCCCCCCCCCCCCCCCTGGATACTGCCTTGCTTGAGGCACAGACAATCATGGGCGTTTAGGGATCATGAAAATCTATGGTTTTTGTTGCGTTTTTGGCTTTGCGGTTTAAAAGCCAGAAATGCATTTGTAAGCAAAACTCTTGAGGCTACGTGATCATTGATTATGAAAATGTATCCCTTGTTCAAAAGCTTTTTTTTGCACTTGGCGGTTAAGATGCGCACTTTAAAAGGGCTAGAAATTCATTTGTAAGCAAAACCCTTGGGGCGCAAATGATCGTGACCTACCGTACAAGTTCTAGCTTTTAACGTGTTTCAGGCCCCCACGAATTTCAATCATAAAATGCCAAGTAAATGAAACACCGTTCTTCCAAATAAAGAATACTACAAAATGCGCCGCAGGCGAAATTTTTTGTAAACTAACTGTAATGCATCAGGTGAGATTATTCGTTTGGTATAATTTCGTATATGAAGTCCACATATTTGGCTTTCATTTTAGCTTTCGCTAAGAAGCAAAGCTTCCAACGACTGTACCAAGACAAGGTAAACCAAGCGCCGCAGGAGAAATTTTTTTAATCTGCCTTTTTCCGGAAAAATTCAGCTATAGTACCATACAATTTCCGGCTTTAACGTGTTTCAAAACTAACTGTAATGCATCAGTTGAGATTTTTCCTTTGAGGTAAATTCATAGATTCGGCTTTTCGTGTCAGCTTTCACTTAAATTAAAAGCGGAGCTTCCAACGACTGTACCAGAACAAGTTGAACCAAGCAACGCTGGCGAAACATTTTTAAATCTGTATATTTTCCTGAAAAATTTGCGCCCGACAAATCTTTGCAGAATTTGATTTCTTTCGTATAAAACAAGTGCGCAAGCGCTCAGACGTAGAGTGTAAAAGTAAATTTTTATCACATTTTATATACAAACAGCTTTAGAACCAAGACATTTTTCATCCCCAATAACCAAAGAAGGATTGAAATAACCTAATTTGTAATCATCCCACTTTAAAAGCTTTAAATGTAAACAAACCGCCAATATAAATCCAAAGAAATGTTGAAGATCTTGCACGAATAGCTTTACTTCGAAAACTAAATTGTCTGCCAGCCAGTCCCACCCTTCAAAGCTCTTTCCATTAGCAAGGTAATAACAAGCGCAATTAACCAAATCGTAGAAGCCGAATGCCCCTTTTGTCGCAATTCATTAAGAACGGCATATCACCAATCATATGACAAGACAGTGAAGTTTCTAACTGTGCATTAACGGTACGTCGCGTCGTCTTATTTGTTGTTGTTACACCAAATCCTCATCCATAGATATATCTCCCAAATATACAGAGTTAGACTTGAGACATGTCATTGACGAACTTAACTCATCAAAAATCTGGGCCCAGCTGCCCATGAAGGGGGGGGGGGTCGGTACCCATCAAAATGCGTATTTAGACCTTTTTTCCTCAAGTATGCCAGCTTTGAGTTTGATTCCAATCACGGGTCAAAAACATTTTCTTGGGCAATTTGGGCCCACTTGCCCATGAACGGGGAGGGTGGGGGTGGTTCAACTCTCAACTCTCCCCAACCCCTACGATCTAAATGCACAAACGAGTTTCATGGCCTTATCTCCAGTTAATGCCAAGTTAAAAACATTTGAAATGGGCAATCTGGGCCCAATTGCCCCTGAAGCAAGAGGGGTGCGGTTTGGGACCTGCGAAAAGTAAAAAGAGACCCCAATGCTCACAATCCTACCTAGTTTCAACTTGATACCTGTTCATTCCTGTCGCGGGTAACGAACTTCACTCCTGGGTAATCTGGGCCCGGGTGGGATAGGTGCAACTTTAGAAGCAATTTCCCAGTCCTAGGATCTACACGTCCAAGAAATTTCATCGTCCTATGTCCAGTTCTAGTCAAGTCATGAACATTATTTACTAGGCAATCTGGGCCCATTTGCCCTTGAACCGGTTGGGTGTGGGGGGTCGGACCCCAAAAGGCACAACTAGACCACAATACCCACAAGTGTACCAAGTTTGAACGTGATACTTGCACTGGTTCACGAGTTAAGAGCTCCACAAAGTATGGTGAAAACCGAAAGCTGAAAGATGCTACAGCGCTCGCAATAGTGGATTGTTCCAGGGAACACTCCACTAAAGACCCGATGTGCCGACAAGAATACCGATGCGCGACAAAAGCATTCAGAATTCAATTTCTTCAGCGTTTTACCCGACAAGACTGTAAAGAACTTTATTTCTTATGTGTAAATAGAAGCCGATATACCGACCAGACTTTGGGCATGCACCCGGTAAAAAATTACAGAGTCTGATTTTGTTCGTGTAAAAAGAACCCGATGGAAATACCAACGCCCGACAAAACCATTGAGCATTTGATTTGTGTTTTACTCGACTAGATTGTACAGAACTTTATTTCTTACGTGTAAAATAACCCCTTGTGCCGATGAGACTTGAACTTCCCGGGTGCGCCCGACAAAGTTTTCAGAATTTGATTTCTTACGTATAAGTAGAACCCGATGTGCAATTTATTTTTTCCAGTGAGTAACCCCTCCCTCACCAAGTACAATTTTTTGTCAGTGAGCAACCCCTCACTTACCCAGTTCACCCTTCTTTCAGTGAGTATCCGCTCGCGTACCCTAGCAGTTCCCTCTTTGGTACACTATGAATCAACCCCCTCGCTTGGCTCACCCAGGTGTCTAACCCCTCGAGTACTCCTTTACCGGGTACACCCAATTCCTAACCCTTCGCGTGCACCTGGGATTGGTTCACACCACCCCCTCCCTAAACAACTTTAGTACACCCACTGAGTACACCTCACTTATCCAGTACATCTTTTTCCAGTGAGCAAGCCCTCCCTTAACAAGGTCACCTTTTCCAGTGAGCAACCCCTCACTTATTCCTACAATTCCTACTACATTTCCTACAATCACACATTAGATGTCGCAAACACTCTCGCTCTCCACACATCGGGCAGAATTAAGGACCAATTCTCCCAATCAGCCGAACCATGTACCTCCTCCTGTCTCCCAGCGGTACAGTATAAGCACCCATACTAATTAATAATTTCAATTCCTCCCTAACGAAACCCGCTATAAAATAAACACATTCACCCCATGTCTCTTTCGCCTCGCCCCCTTCGACCGTCGATTACGTCACTGAATCAACACATGATTGGCGTCCACGCGTGCAGAGCTATAATCGCTTCAGAATACAGGGGTTAGGACCGCTATAGCCCGAAAACTGGTCGACAAGTTTTGTGTCCGGTTTTCACCGGATTCCGGGTGAACTACTTGTCCGGCAACAAAATAACTTTCATATTCGGATTCAGCATGTATCCTTACCCCTAAATCAACTATCTCACTAGCTCTTAAAAAATATTTGTTTTGCCCCTTAATTCGAAGCCCCCTCCCCCACCCCTAAATTGTAGAGCTAGAGAGGCCATCTATGAACTTGACCTTACCCTTGACTCAAAGAATCCTCACACCAAGTTTCATCAAAATATCTTATTCCCTTGGAGAGTTATCGTGCTTACAGACAGACGGACATTTTTGCGGTGTCGTAGGTATCCCTCCACTTACGTTTTGGGATACCAAAAAGAGATTAGCAAGTAATAGAAGTAGACAAGTAAGTGAGAGTTCGTAACTCCAGAGCCTAAAAGAAGGCGCGTTAGGACATTGTTCCTGCCCATCCACTCCAAACTCTGAAAGGGCCCTTTTAGTTTTCGGGTCTCTTTTTAGTACTCGTGCCTCCTACACTATGTCGTGCCGTGCCTCTTTTTAGTCGATCCGGAAAGTACATCCGTTTGTGTGCAATTTTTGGATCTGTGGATCTTGCGTTCTGTGCTCTTTTATACCTCAAAACAAAATATCCAAGATGGGGCTGGATATTTTAGTCAAATTTCGCCTTGACCGATTGAAAACTTGCCACATTGTTTTTCCTGTTTTGTATGTGTAAAACCGGTCGTTTAATGTTCTCGTTTTTCAGATCCGGATTTTTTTTTCTTTCAAGAAATTGTTGGACGTTAGTTATTTTAAGTCATGGCCTTGCCTGGCTGTGATAATGAATTCCGTACTTCCTCGAATTTTAGTCTTTACGCCAGTATTGTGTACATTCCAAATAGAAGGAAGTACTCACGTAAATCACTCGGAAGGTCATATTAGTGCTTTTTGCACCCCCTACATTACTATTCAGGAATTTACAACATCCTTGGGATCTAGAGAGATAGTGAGGGGGATCGTACTTGCATTTCCTCCAAGTCGCATATTGCGATCGCAATTCCTGTCCGTCCGTCGGTCTTTCGGTCCGGGTTTCGCTAGTTCGGGCACTTCCACATAAGCTAGGACGATGAAACTTGGCAAGCATATCAGGGACCCGACCAGATGAAATTAGAAATAGGCACTTCCCCGATTCGGCCATCTAGGGGGGGGGAGTGGAGGTAGGAAGAACCCGGAAAATTGAAGTATTTTTAACTTACGAACGGGTGATGGGATCTTAAAGAAACTTGATATTTAGAAACACCTATGTCTCCAACGTCCCACTTCAAGTCCGGACCGACCCGGTGACCTTGTGGGGAGTCGGAGGGTGGGAGCAAGAAATCTTGGGAAACGCAACAAGTCCTGAATACATCATTGACATAACCTGGCCGGATTTGGACACTGTGGGGGAGCTGGGGAAGGTGAATTTGTTGATGCCGCTAAACTTGATATTTAGAAAGACCTTGTGGCTCAGACATCCCACTTATGTCAACACATCGTTGACATAACCGGACCGGAGTCGGTCACTGCGGAGGTTTGGGGGGGGGGATTCTTGTGATTCCGCGATTTTGGTACTTCCTGCTGTGCTAGGACGATGAAATTTGGCAGGCATGTCAGGGACCCGAACAGACTGACCTGAGAATAGTTGTTTGCGAGATCCTACCATCTTGGGGGGAGTGGAGGGATTGGGGACCCGGAATCTAGTGGCATGCATTACTTTTGAATGTGTGATTGGATTTGAATGAAACTTGGCAAGTGGAAAGAGCTATCGTCTGAGATGTTCCTTGTCAAGTCCGGATTGGATCCGATACATGTGGGGGGAGGGGGGCACTGGAAAACTCTTACGTTAGAGTCGAGGGATTGGGATAGCATTTGGTGCGGAGAACAAGCATTGGGCTTAGACACGTAATTGACAGTGCAAGCTCGTATCGGGTCTCTTTTGGGGTTGTTGGAGGAGGTTTCTAATAATTTCCGTTCCAGTTCCGGATGTGCTAAGGATGGTGGAACTTTGCATGCATATTAGTGACCTGACCCAATCCCCTAAGAAAACTTCCGTTCCTGGATCCAACCATTTTTGGGAGAGTGAGGGAACGGTAATGCAGAAATTGACTTCCGTAAGCTGTGAACGAGCCTCGTCAAAATAGATATGACTTAAAGGGGGAAACGCACATGCTGAATCCATATCCGAACTTGGTTTTTCATGTGATTAGCTATTTGGCCTTAATCTGTTTCTAAATTTTATTCGTAAAAGTTTTCAAGGAGTCTGGCGAAGACTGGATCTAGCGAAGAAAAGACCCAATTGTCTGGATCAAATTTGATCTTTTGGGATCCAATCGAAACCTTTGGTCTTGTTTGTTTTGTTTTTAAAGTAACTGCTTTTACGAAAAATCGCGGCGCTTCGCGCCGAATCTTTTCTTTTTAATCATCTGGCCGGCCTTTTTCGGGGGATGGGTGTCAATCTGTGTGTGACGCCTCTGATTACAAGCCGTAGTGAAAGTCAGTGAAATAATGTTGATTCAAAAGCAGCTAGCCTACTGCCGTAAAATCTGTTCCTGTGTCAAACAACATTGCTTCAAGAAGACATTGCAAGTGGTATTTTCATTAAGGTTGCGAATTAAGCTAACGAACAGTTTGCGATGCAGCTACCACGGAGAACATCAAAAGCAAACACAGACACAGGCTGACAGTAATATGCGGCTAACGACGTAGAGCCGAGATTTGAAAAAGTTTTTGCTACAAGGCAGCCTCTAGTGATTGCCTCATTGATTTTGTGTATATTTTTACACATGTATGCCTTATCCTTTATAATAACTATCGTATTTTTCACGTTCTGAAAAAGGGGGTACGCAATCTTTTCGAACCTTGATTAGGGGTAGGCGGTACGGAAAAGGTTGGGAACCACTGCCCTAGATGACATATCCGTCCACGGTGGGGGGGGGGGGGATTTTCCATATAAGGCTAGCAGACACGAGAGAAACTTGATAGGTGGTCAGAGAAGATGCTTTAGACGAACCAGATTCGACCCCGGTAGGGGGCTTGGAGAGAGGTGCCGGAAATCGCGTGGCGCGTGGACGGATCAAACGAGTGGGCTTATTGGGCTGAAACTTGGAAGTTGGAACAGTCATTTGCCCCAGATGGCCCAGGCGATGCCGGTAATGCTCAGACCCGAGTGAAAGGAAACTATATATCCTATTACTAGGTCCGAACCGCATGTTTGGATGGCTGGTGTATTTTGGGATTGTCGGCGAAACGTCGTCATTACAAAATGTCCACACGGCAAAACGTCCCCATGAAAAAACGTCCCGGTGGCGAACAGGCCCATGACAAAACGTCTCTGTGGCTAAACGTCCCCATCCGGCTAAAATGAACACAATACACAATACAAAAAAATTAGGGGGATTTCACGATTTACATCAGCCCCGGCGTTCTTTCAAAGTGGATTAGTTTAAAACCAGCGCATAGGAATCTCGAGCAATACAAGGTTCACTAAACAAGATCTTGAACTTCCCACCCCATTTTTATCCACCATACGGCGGTACGCTGATTTTTGCATTCTCCTTGGCCTGACGAGGACACGTGCCAAGAAGGGCCGAACTATTGCTGATGAAGCTACTCGATGCTTCATAGCTACTGCGTCGTAGCTACTCGTATATTGTTTTCTCGCATTTTTATGGCACTTGCCTTCCAGCCAAGTGCCATATACCGATCACTTTTCCGTCGGGCCGTTTGTCGGTCGGTCAGTCAGTGATCGCAAGTTAGGGTACTTCCAGATGTGCTAGGACGATGAAACTTGGCACGCATATCAGGAACCCGATCAAACTAACTTGGAAATAGTCACTTCCCCGATCCGACTATTATGGGGGTAGTGGAGGGAGGGGGGATCCGGAATGTTGAGGTATGTATAACTTTGGGATGGGAGATTGGATCTAGATAAAACTTGATATTTGGAAATACCTCGTATCTTGGATATCCCGTTTCAAGTTGGGACCGGATCCGATAGGACGATGAAACTTGGCGTGAACGTTAGAGACTTGACAAGATTGGCTTACAAAGAGTCAGTTCCTTGATCCGACCATCATTGGGGGGGGGGGAGGGGTAATCCTGAATTTTAAGCTATGTATAACTTTCGAAGGGGGGTCGGATCTTCATGAAGTTTGGTATTTGGAAAGACCTCTTCTCTCACATGTCGCATTTCAGGTCCGGACCGGATCCGGTGAATGAGGGGGGGTGTAGGGGAGAACCAGAAATCTTGTTACACGCTTACAGTGGAGCGATCGGGATGAAACTTAGTGGTATGACCAAGCACAAGCCCTAGATACACCAGTAGAAGAGCATGACCGGATTCGGGAACTATGGGGGGAGTTGGATGGAATTCCGGTGATCACGAGTTAAGGTACTTCTACATGTGCTAGGACGATGAAACTTGTCTTGAAACTTGACAAACTTGAAACTTAACTAGATTGGCTTATCACTTTCCAGATCCGACCTTCCCTTAAAGTAGCCTACTTGTCTTAACCGCAAAGTACAAAAAATACCTTTAAGCTACATTAAACATACATTTGCATGATCCCCGTGAGCCCGTGGTTGCTTGGTAATCAATTTCTGTCTCCGTTAAAGTGCGCATCTTACCACGAAGTGGAAAGAAAACCTTTTTTTTTACCAAACTATACATTTCATGATCTCCGAGGGCCCATGATGTTTGTGCAACAAGGGTCTTACGAAAAATTAATTTCCGTAGCACCCTAAAGTGCCCATTCGAACTGAAAAAAAAGTACCTTTTACCAAACGATATACATTCATGATCCTCAAGGGCCCATGATCATTTTTGCCGCAAGGGTCATGCTAACCAGTGAATTCCTCAAAATGCAAACAATAGTTTTGAGGAAAATATAAATTTTCATGATCTCGGTGAACCTCTCATCATTTTTGCTTCATGGGTTTTAAAAACCCAAGATGAATTTATAGCGGCCTTGAAGTGCGCATCATCACAACCAAGAGCAAAGGATTTTGCTTAAAAACGATCACACCAAACCCACGAATTTGGCAAATTCCTACTTTCATCCTCTAACCCAGCCTTGCAAGTGACATACGAGCTTCTAGCTCTTGTTTATTTTAGGATTGAAGCCAATCCAGACGGGACTCGGGCAGTAGTTAATGCCGTGCTAATAACAGAAAGTAACGACAATGAGCCGGAGAACCCCGAGTGAGCCGCCGCGTAAGTCGTTTTTCTTTAAATTGAATTTAAATCGGATTTGAATCTTTTACTATTTTTGTACTCTTTCTCCACTTCATTGCCTTTTATATTATACGAAGACAAGCGAGTCCATTCATTGTTCATTCCAGTTGTCTTATTGCGGACGCGGCTGTCGTTCATCGGCCATTTCCCCGATCCAACCATCCTGGGGGAGTGGAGGACTGGTGTAATAGATTTAAGTTGGATGTTTGCTTTTGCTTTTGATATTGGAAGCTCTTTAAAGAAGACCGACTCTAGGCGGGCTGGTAACTGCTGGTTAATAATTACGTAGATGATGAGTAGAAAATGTTGACCAGCGTTTTTATGCCAATATATTGCATATACCGATCACTTTTCCGTCGGTCGGTCGGTCAGTCCTGTGGTCGCGAGTTAGGGTACTTCAAGGTGTGCTAGGAAGATGAAACTTGACGTCATATCAGAGGCACGACCAAACTACCTTGGGAATAGCCATTTCCCCGATCCAACCATCGTGGGGGAGTGGAGGGAGGGAGAATTCGGAATCTTGAGGTATGGATAACTTTGGAACGGTTATCGGATCTTCATGAAACTTGATAGTTGGAAAGACCTCTGGATTTCCCATTTGAAGTCCCGACCGGATCCGATAAATGCGAGGGGGGGGGGAGGGTCGGAGAGGAGAACAGGAAATCTTGTGACACGCTTAGAGGGAGGGGTCCGGAATTCTGGTGATCGCGACTTGAGGTACTTCCGAATGTGCTAGGACGATTAAACTTGGTTTGAACATTAAAAGACTTGACAACATTGGCTCAGAAAGAGCCAGTTTCGCGATCCGACCAACGTGGGGACAGTGGAGGGAGGGGGAATCCGGAATCTTGAGGTATGTGTAACTTTGGAACGGGTGATTGGATGTTCATGAAACTTGATACGTGTCTCAAATGTCCCATTTTAGGTTCCGACAGCGGACAGGATGAATGTGGGGGGGGGGGGGGAGGGGAGAAACGGAAATCTTGCGCAACACGCTTAGAGTGGCGCGATCGAGATGAACTTGGTGGGAAGAACAAGCCCTAGATACATCAGTGATAGAACTTGACCGAATTCGGCCACTGTGGGGGATTGGGAGGGGGGTCCGGATTTCGGTGATCGCGAATTAAGGTACTTCCAGATGTGCTAGCATCTAAATGGTTTCACCAAACGATACATTTCATGATCTCCGAGAGCCTGAATATATATTCATGCTCCCCAAGGGCCCATGAGTCAGTTTTGCCTCAAAGGTTTTGCTTATAAGTGAATTCCTTAATTAAAGTACAAACAATACTTTTGAGCAAAATATACATTTTCATGATCTCGATGGGCCTATCATCATTTGTGCTTCAAGGGATTTGATTACATATGAATTTCTATCACAGCCAAGTGCAAAAATACAATAATTTTTTCCAAACGATACATTGTCGTGATCCTTATCTCAAGGAATTTTGCTTACAAATGATCACAACAAACCGACGAATTGGCAAATTCCTGCTTTCATTCCTCTGACCCAGCCTTGCAAGTCACATATGGGCTCTAGCTCTTGTTCGGGTGATTGGATCTTAATGAAACTTGGTTTTTGGAAAGACCTCTTGTCTCAGACGATCCACATTAAATCCGGACCGGATCCGGTGACTTCGGGGGGAGTTGGAGAGGGGAACCGGAAATCTTGGGAAATGCTTAGAGTGGAGGGATCAGGATGAAACTTGGTGGGAAGAGCAAGCACAAGTCCTAGATACATCCTTGACATAACCGGACAGGATTCGAGCAATATGGGGGGAGTTGGGGGGGGATTTCTGATTAAACGTGAGTTTGGTATTTCCTGATGCACTAGGACGATGCAACTTTATATCAGGGACTTGGATAAACCGATTTTACAATAGTCGTTTGCATGATCCGATTATCGTGGGGGAGTGGTAGGAGGGGGAATCCGGAATCTTGAGGTATTTATAACTCTTGAGCGGGTGATCGGATCTTAATGAAACTTGGTATTTGGAAATACCTCGTGCCTCAGACGATCCACAGAAAATCCAGACAGGATCCGGTGACTTCGGGGGGAGTTGGAGAGGGGAACCGGAAATCTTGGAAAATGCTTAGAGTGAAGGGATCAGGATTAAACTTGATGGGAAGAGCAAGCACAAGTCCTAGACACATCATTGACATAACCGGACCGGATTCGAGCAATATGGGGGGAGTTGGGGGGCGGATTTCTGATTAAACGTAAGTTCGGTACTTCCGGATGCTCTAGGACGATGCAACTGGGCTGGGATATCAGGGACTTGAATAAACCGACTTGACAATAGTCGTTTGCATGATCCGATCATCTTGGGGGAGTGGCTGAAGGGGGAATCCGGAATCTTGAGGTATTTATAACTCTTGAGCGGGTGATCGGATCTTAATGAAACTTGGTATTTGGAAATACCTCGTGTCTCAGACGATCCACATAAAATCCGAACGGGATCAAGTGACTTCGGGGGGAGTTGGAGAGGGGAACCGTAAATCTTGGGAAACGCTTAGAGTGGAGGGACCAGGATGAAACTTCGTGGGAAGAGCACAGACGATCCACATACAATCCAGACCGGACTTTGACAATTTGTGACATTCTTATCTACTTTCTTGTGCCACCTACTCGTAACAAGTGCCATATGAGCACGTAGCTCTTGTTCTAGTTTGGGCGCTTCCACATAAGCTAGGACGATGAAACTTGGCAGGCGTATTAGGGACCCCAGACGACTAAGTTAGACATAGTCACTTCCCCGATCCGAGCATCATGGGGGGAGTGGCGGCAGGGGAATCCGGAATATAGAGGAATTTATAACTTTTCAACGGGTGATCGGATCTTAATGAAACTTGATATTTGGAAGGACCCCGTGCCTCACTCGGCCAATTTAAATCCAAACCGGATCCGACGTGACTTTGGGGGGAGCTGGAGGGGAGGAGCCGGAAATCTTGGGAAACGCTTAGGGTAGAGGGATCTGGATGAAACTTGGTAGGAAAAACAAGCACAAGTCCTAGACATTATTGACATAACCGGACCAGATTCGGGTACTGTGGGGGTTCGAGGGGAGTGGGGAGGTCCGACATTTCGGTGATCATGCTAGTTCGGTACTTCCGGATGTGCTAGGACAATGGAACTTGGAAGACATGTCACGGACCCGAACAGATCGACTTGGTAATAGTCGTTTCCTGGATCCAACCACCGTGGGGGGAGTGGAGCGATGGGGAGCCCGGAATCTGGTGGCATGCATAACTTTTGAACGGGTGATCGGAATTGAATGAAACTTGGCAAGTGGAAAGAGCTATCGTCACAGATGTTCCATGTCAAGTCCTGGTCGAATCAGATACTTGTGGGGGGGGTTGATTGAAGGGGGAGTGGAAATCTCGTGAAACGCTTAGATTTGAGGGATCGGACGGAACTAGGTGAGAAGAACAAGCATTTGCCTTTGATACGTAATTGACAGAACTAGATCGTATCGAGGCTGTATGGGGGGAGTTGGAGGGTGTTTCCCGGAATTCCGGGTATCGCCAGTTAGGATAGTTCCAGCTATTCTAAGAACGATGAAACTTTGCAGGGGAATCCGGAAGTTACTAGCTTCCGCTAGTTGCCAACGGGTTGTCCGATTCGAGTGAAACTTTATGGGTGATAATAACTGATGACCTAGAAAAGCAAAACAGGCATCCCCACATGCGGGCACGTTTAGGAGAGTTGGACGGGGGGGGGGGTACAGAATGGGATGCAAGTTGGACAGTTCCGAGTTAATGCAGCCTTTATTTGTTATTTGGTGTCTGGATCGGATCTGGTCACGATAGGGGAGGGGGGTGACATGGGAACTGGAAATTTACGGATGACTATTCCAGTCTAGCTTGATTAGGACATGTCAGAGATGCGATTTATGTTTCTGATTCGTATTCAGCCACAGTGAGGGGACTTGGAAGGGGATTTTCGGAAACGTTTTGGCTCGCATTGAGGTCAAACAGGTGGAGCGATTTTAGTGAAACTTGGAATTTAGAGAGCTCACACGCCCTAGATGACATATTGTAGGGTCCAAGCTGGGTCCGACCATGCTGGAGGAGGGGGGGGGGGGTGATTTAAGGGAAGTTCACAAAAACGCTCAGATTTGAGTGAAACTTGATAGTTGGTAAGAGAAAATGCTTCAGATGATCCATTTAA